>WJFB01003724.1:0-12209 GCA_009870185.1 Pygmarrhopalites habei | reverse complement strand
TTCCCTCCATCTCGGGATATTTTCCCTTCTTGGGGGGAATTTTTGGACTCCTCCGGGGAAAGCAGTTTCCTTCTTTTCCCGAGGAGAATTTTTACGTTCTGAAGGGAAGTTTTCCCTCATTCCGTGGAAAATTCACTTTCCACCCAACATTTTTCCTTCTTTTTTAAGGGTGTACCACGCGCGCCACAAAGGATGTAATTTGTGTGAAGGTAAGAGCACACTCGACTATCTCACAATTTAATGAATGATGGTATAAATTTAATACCGGAAAAGCGTTCTTGCATTTGGACGCATTTGTTCGAGAACAAATAAAAACTCTCCCCTTTGGTCAGATAATTGATCTGCAGGAGGAGCCACACCAACACAAATGCAAGGATAATGAGAAGGAAAATCATGTCAGTTGGAACATTCTGTCCATTTAAACGGTTCCAAAACTGTAGTCTTATCATGGTCAAGTACATGTAGAGGAATCTTATTGCTGCACACAGAGAAGCAAAACCCCATAAAGATTTCCTTAGTCTGGATCCTCTTTGAAG
Organism: Pygmarrhopalites habei; assembly: GCA_009870185.1. NCBI lineage: Eukaryota > Metazoa > Arthropoda > Collembola > Symphypleona > Arrhopalitidae > Pygmarrhopalites > Pygmarrhopalites habei. The sequence goes on along the minus strand of WJFB01003724.1, from coordinate 11,673 downwards.
TAGACTAGTCTTATAATTGTATTTACAGGGCATTGGAATAAGGATATTGATGAGGACTCCCATGACTTGGTAAGCGAAATGCATACTCAGGATGGACCATACTAATCCGGCCATTGTTTCTAGTCTCAACCGTTTAGTGTACGAGAGGAGGACATGACGGACAAAAATTAATTGTCGTGACCTTAGGATGACTTTGAGGGAAAGGATTGACAAGATTATTGTGAAGAGACGCTGAAATAAATTTGGTGTTACGAGTGAGCCATTTTCAGCGTCAGGAATCGCGTTTTGAGTTGGAGGTCTGGTTGTTCTTTTGACATCACGGACTAAACCACCGGTCTGACCCCACGCCCTTGAGTGTCCTATGTTGGACACCCTCATTTTGAAGTCTAGTTTGGATTTCAAAAAAATTCGTTTGGGAATTTGAACTATAAAGATTTTAGTTTGAGTCATGGTGTAGAGAGCTGCAGAGCAGTGAGATTATTGGTCAGTTGTCCTTTCCTTTGGATTTTTGCAAATAGTGTAAATGTAGAACTGGATATATATTTTTTCAATCGATGTAACTTTTATGTAAAAAAAATCGATTTTGTAAATGTAATGGGAAACTGAAACCACTCTAGCCTTTTGTGTGTTCTGAAACAACTTATATAAGTAGTGTTACGATTGTAAATTACATATTTTATTTACACAATAATTTGTACTCCTGTTTTTTAGCCAGAAATAAAATGAGCTCCGGTTTTCAGAAAGTCGAGTTTTATGTTTAGTTCATGCATACAAAATTTTATGCATAATTGAGTACAAGGTCCTTTATTTTTCTGGATCAATTTTTGACTTTTACAAACAACGAACGGAACAAAATGGAAAAGTAGCACGAGGAGCAGATTTTCTACCAAAAAGTTGTTTAACATGAGTTTGTACAAGAAGGCTAATCGGTAAAAGAAAAAAGAATGATCAGTTTCTTTTACCAAAATTGTTTTTTTTTCATCTTAAAGATCAGAATTTAATTTGTTGATGCCTTTAATTAAATCTCGACCCATAGGATAAGAGGTTTGAACAAGTGGCGTCCAAGTTCAGCATTAGTTGTAAAAAATTTTCCCTCCTTCCAGTCCACTCAGAAATTATTGAGTAAAAATATATCGCATATCCTATTTTTCTTTCAACTTCAGAATTCCTAAACAGATTTTTTTATCTTTTGTACACAAATTCTGATTTAAAAAATGCAATTTTCAGAATTACAGGAATATCAAATATGTGAAAATCTAAAGTGTAACGGCTTCCATTGTTTAAAAAATACACTTGGTATTAAATGCTCCAAAAATATTTACAAAACCGTAAATATCCTACCTATTTCAATGAAATAATTTGATATTGTAACGCAACCATACAGTTACACAGCGTGTAAATTTGCAACTCTTAAAAAAGAAATTTCCTCCTAGACTGCACAACTCATAATAGTTGTGTGAGATCAGTGTGCGTAAGTTGTGTGTGTGTTGCCTTGTACAGCCTTGAAAATTTTATTTGATCTGTTCGTGAATTTCATCTTCCCTCAAAAAAAGTGATTCGAGTTGTTCTGTCTCAAAAAAAGAAGTCTTCATAATTTATCAACTTTTTGTGCGTATGTTTAGCGGGGGGCCGCCCTTCCAACACGACTTCTGCAATTAAATTACTATGCAATTTGTTTCTCCTTCTTCTTCCATTCAGACTCTATGAACAAATTGTTTGCTCACAACAAATTTGTACAATACCCAAAATTGGGATACCTCGTGTAGTCGTTTCTCAAACAAAATTGTATTTTACATTGAATAAATTCAATAAAATTCAACAAATAATTAAATTAGCACAATGGACTGTCGAAATTCTTCCAATTTTAATAAATATTCTTGGTTAATTAAAAATCTGATCACTTAAAATCCCCAAAGATGAGTGCAAACGCATTGTTTTATATCTTCCTCTCCTTGGACATCCTTTCAAAATCGAGTGGACTGATCGGCGTCGAACTTGGTCATTGTGAGTTTTCTTTTCCTCTTTTATTAAAATAATTTCTATTATTAAAATTGAATCTTTTAAAATAAATATTCCATTTTAATTCAACAAGAATAGAACAAAAATACCATTTTTTCATTAAATCGCGCGTATTTTTAATTTTTGTCACAGCTGACGATTGTGGCTACATCGAAAAAATTCCTGGTGACATTCGAACCGAGAGTCCATGGACTGCAGCAATATTTTACCGAAATCGTTACATTCTGAGTGGTGTCGTCATCGGACCTACAACAATTCTGACGGTTTTCGGTGGGATTTATGGGGTCACACTCCGTGGCGCTAAAAACAATTACTCCCTACCAGCTCCCGAACAAAGTTTTGTGGCAGTCGGACTCTCATCCTCGGATCTGAGGGCTAAAGATGAATTCACGCAAATTGTCGCTGTACGTAAAAGTTTAAATTATAAAATAACTGAATTTTACTCAGAAACCAATAACATAAAAATTAATTATAAGGTGAATTATATTCTACCATACGGAGGTCAAGAACTGGACAACAAGGAATACCATTTTATAATGTACCGACTCAAAACTCCACTCAATTTCAAAACTCCATACGTCAAACCAATATGTTTACCATTTATCCTTCGTGGAATGGAAGACACATCCGACATCTTCCTTCGGAATAGTGGCTTTGTCACCCGACACCCGGGTTCTCTGAGGATCAATTTTGGTGGACAACAATTAAGAGTCACTAACCTGACCAGGGTCAGTCGAGAAGAATGTCGGTCTGCCTTCAGATTTTATTACAAGGGAGAGGGGAATCATGTGACCTGTTCTAGAGTAGTCGGGAATACCGGTAAGTTTGAAATAGATACTCACACTGTGTCACTGTAGAAAAAACCTGGGAAAAGTAGTAAATGAAGGTCACTTGAATGAAATTTTAATATCTTAATTTACATTTCAACCGTAATTTTAAGATGTGACAAAATATGATGACGGAGACAATCCAAGTACCCCATGTCTTTCCCATGGTTCGGCTGCCTTTTTCGAATCGAATGAAAGGTTCTATTTGACCGGACTTCTCACTCTGATCCCTGGAAAAAAGAGAGGTCAGCTTCAGTGTACGAGAAACAGTCTGTACTTTTATGCAAAGCTTCTGGACCATCTCGACTGGCTCCGATTTAACGTCAGGTACAAAATTCATCTTGTTACTTTTTGTTTTTGAGAGTCAGTCACAAAGATTGATTCGAGATGGGAATAGTCTGGAATTGGTAGCGAGTTTTTGAATAGCGAGAAAAAAAATGTGATGACTTTTTAAAGTGAAAAATAAATACGGAAAAATGTTCAACTTGGACGCCACTCCGTAATTATTTTCCTTCTATCTGGTAATGACTTCAGCAGGTCAATCATTGAGTCGTTAATGACAAAAATATTTCACGCACACTTGAGCTTTACTGAAAATAGAATTATTGACTTTCTTGAGGTCAATCATCATTCAAGGTCAAGTTCTAACTTTCAAAAAATGAACCTAACTGCAACCATAGCTGTGTCAATCTTGAGAATTTTGTAAGTACAAATTAACCTCTACCATTGTGTGCCCAGCAATCCAACACAAACGAATGAGTGGCGTCTTACAAATAAGCTCATGATTTTTTCCGAATAGATTGACTGTCCAAACCCAACTTTTAAAATGAGATTTAATTATAGATTACAATATTTCTTTGACGAGGTAATTATCTTGTAATTATGATCGACAATTTAACTACGATTCTATTGAAGATGTAGAAAAAAAATATAATAAATTTTTAACCATTTCTCCTAGATGTGCTCCAAATGAATTTCCTTGTGCTCAATCCGGCCTCTGCATCCCTCTCCATGCAACATGCACTGAATCCCCCGATTGTCCCGACTCATCCGATGAGAATCCAATTTTATGTACGACACTTCGTCGATGTGGAGTAGATGAGTACATGTGTGGGATTCAAGGGCCTTGTATTTCACAAGAAATTGTTTGTGACCACTTCAAAGACTGTCCACATGGTCAGGATGAGTCTCGAAAGATGTGCTTGAAGGATTCACCTTCTCTGAAAAAGAATGAGAGTCATCTCGTCGGAGAAATTGATATTGGAGTCAAGAGGATTCAAGCGGATAGAAATGGGGTTATTTTAAGGGACCGAAATGAGGTCAAGAGGAACTCTTGTATTCCACTCCCTGTGTCCGAGGTACAATCTTAAAAATTGACAATCTTGGTCATTTGATAGAAAAATTGAACATTTTTTTTGAAACCAAGGGCGTGGAATTCGTGTGTCGACATCCAACGACCGACCGGGTAGTGAACTGCACTGGCCCCCCTACCCGGACCGTGGTCACTGGAAAATGTGCTGACTATTACAGTTCAAAGTATAGGCAAACCTCGATTAAAATGGTTTGTGGGGAAGATGGACTTTGGAGTGTTTACAAACCATTCAGTTGTCAAGCAAGTCAGAACAACAAAAAGAATCTTTTAAAAATATTAACATCGATTTAGCAAACTATAAAATTTTTTTGAAACTTCGCAGACTGTGGCATAATCTCGAATGACCTCAAAGGATTTATCTACAAAGGTGAACCCACGACCCGGATGAATGCATTCCCTTGGTACGCAGCCGTTTTTATACGAGACAGAAATTCGCAACAATTCAAGTTCAAATGTGGAGCTTCACTCATTGAGAAAAAAGTTTTGTTGACTGCAGCCCATTGTCTTCCTCATGAAGGGGTCAGGAAAAATAGAAATGGATCAGAAGTGAGGAAAGGCCAAATCAAAATTGTTCTTGCTCCTCTGAGCAGCATTTTTGATGAGAATTTGGGAGATGAACTAGCAAAGATTTTTGATGTAAGAAAATTTTACACATTTTTGTCTAAAAAATTCAAAGGTGCAGAATCTTTCGACGTTCCTTCAATTTTAACCCCGAATTGGGCTTTCATCAAAAATTCTAGAAAATTGAGCTGCAGAGCGATCTCTGATTTTGATGACTGCACAATCGAAATCTCCAACTGAAACAAATTTGCATTGACCAGAGATTCTGGAAAAATGAATGACTTTGCACTTTTCACCTTCTAAAGCAATTAATTTATTAAAAAAATTTTAATGGATTAAAATTAGGTCACGAGGGTGTGGACAGCGCCAAAATACAATTCGAAAACTTTGGTAGCAGACATTGCACTCATCGAATTGGACAGAGCAGTGGAATATGGACAATTTATTCGACCCGTCTGTTACCTCTCCAGGCTCGGGACGGAATTAGAACTGGAGAACAGAACTGGAAAAGTTTGTGACAATAAAATTTTGTTTTTTTTGTCTGTAAAATTAAAAATAGTAAATACTTTTTTCTGAAGATTGCAGGTTTTGGCTACACCGAAAAAAATGAATTATCAAGTTTTCTCCAATTTGCAAACATAGCAATTGTGAGTCGAGACAATTGTGTAGGATCAAATCATAGTCTTCCACCTCCAGCCACGTTTTGTGGTGGCCCTCTAAATGGTGAGTCATGTTATTTTAAGGATTAATATGAATTTGAGACTCCACACTAATTAATTAATTAATTAGTTAATTCGGGTTTGGTTTAGTGTCAGCGCCTTGTTTTGGCGATAGTGGAGGTGGCCTGGTTTTGCCAGAGCGGAAATCTTCTACTTCCAGTGCCAGTTACATTCTCAAGGTAAACTATTCCAAATCTTGAAAAGAATTTATAGATCAATGTTGGAATATATCTGATATAGGGAATTGTAAGTGCAATGGAAGGCGGGGAAGACTCGGAGAAAAAATGTCGGCTGGATAATTACGCCATCTTTACTCACGTCGAGAGTTATGCGGACTGGATAATTGAAAAGCTGGAGATCATGGAGGATGAACAGTGAAAATAAATTTTTTAAGCCAATTGACAGTTGGAGGAGGTGGACTTTATTTATTTACTCGACGGGATGTCAAATAATTATAATTTATGTTCAATTTCGCCATTCAACAAATTGTGCATGTAACCACAAATTAAAAATACATAATAAATTCTTACACTTTTCAATTCCTTCATTACTCTAAGAAATATTGAAAATATTGCAGTTTACAATTTAATATAATTTTTTAAAATGATTTTTCATTTGGACAGAATCAGACTATTGGGAAAAGTCTGTGAGTTTTTTCGCACAACTTTAACGCCACTCACTCATTTGTGCAGCGTTAGGGTTGAAGACAAAACATAGTAAAAAAAAACTTGACTTCGTAGTGTTTTCAAAAATAATTCTATTCTGTTGAGTTCATGTAAACTTTATTTAAACTATTTTCAATTATCGTCTTCATTGTTTCTAAATCCATCACTAACAAATCTACCTACAAAAATATTCCTCAAAGCCAAATAAATACCCAATACATATTCCTCTTTCTTCATCCTAATTCATTCCCCATGACTTTTTATTATCCTCTTTCCCTTGTATTTTATGTACACTCTCAATACACAAAAAACCACACACTGCACCCGTGCACCCTATGACCCCAATTTTTTGCACATCATTCCCCATTTCTTCCTCCCCCTCCCATCATCATCCACGATAACTCCACTCAGAACTTTATGCCACGAAGTGTGTTTGTGTATTTAACACTTCATTTTTTTAAACCCCACTCCGATAAGACTGCTCTTGATTCTCCCCACAAACTTCGAAAGAAAGAAGAAAAAAAAAAACGGATTTGCATTTTTCCTATGTCAAGGCCCTTCTCCTCTCTCTCCTCATTTCTATGTGGACCATTTCAATTTACACACACACACACTATCCACTGCACTACAAGATAAGGAGTCTCTCCTCTTTAAATGACATAAGAATTGTACATAAGAATTGCGAATCGAGTCCATTGATTGCCCCTCTCTTCTTCTCTACGTAAATGTAAAAATATAAAAATAGCAGAATGGTTCTCAGTGGAGCGTATGATCTTTTTCCACGAATCACCCGAACATTTAGAGAGACTATGCCAAAAAAACTGAGAGTGAAAGTGATTCGTTTTTATGTACTGTACAGACAAATGACAGAACAAGAGACCCATAAAATCCTCCTCCTGTTGATAAAGAATTATGAGTTGAATTCCTCCAAACAAAATCACGGATGATGATGTTACAAATCCGATCCGATTTTATCCACCCACCACACACACACACACACACACACACTCGAACTCACAAGCAAAGTCTGTACAGTAGACAGAGAGCAAAAGACATGTAAAAATGTACAGACAAATCAAAAAGACAAGTAGTTCACGGGGATGAGACATTCAGGCCATAAGACACACACACACACGTACAATGTACAAATAGAAAAAAAGGGAAGAGACTCTCTTCAAGAGAGGGAAGGGAAATATGACGCAAAAAAATTAGCCAGTTTCTCCAAAACGCTCAAATAGATTTTGACAGGATGAGGACAGAGAAGCGGAGAGAAAGAAATTCGGGATTTTTCATTGAGTCAGCAAAAAAAATCTGAGCGCGAGTCAGAGAGAGAGAGAGAGAGAGAAAGCGAAAAAAAATTGGCGTGAATCACAGCCAATATTTTGTCCTCTCACTCATTTGCAAAAATATTTTGAAATGTGGATTTAATTTGAGTGAAGGAAGATAGAGGAGAATTGTGAACAGAGAAAAATTGGATTTTTTTTGAAAAAAAGTCAAGAGCTCAACTTTAACCTATTAACAAAAAAAATAAATAGGGAGAAAAAACGGCGGATTTTTTTGTGTCCTCGTGAGTGGAACTAGTGCCAAGGGAAAAAGGCCGACTCATAAATTTCATTCAGTGTGCAGTGTGTACAATTAGGAAAGAGGAAGGAGAAGACAGACACGAGAGGAAACCAGTGCATTTAAAATATAGTTAATTAAGATTGACTCGATAGATTTATTGTTATTACAAGTAGTTACAGTGTTTTATTACTTCATTTTAAAATAATGGGAGGGATAAGAGGAGGAGGAGGATGGAGGGGAATAATTTTGATTGTGATTATTCTTGGGACAATTTGTCTCAACATTTTTGTGGAGTCGGCTGAAAATGAGGAGACTGGGAGAAGAGGAGGAGCTGGAGGTGATGGGAGGAGACGGAGGAGAGACGGAGGGAAAAGGGTACAGTTGGTGAGGAGACTTATGAGGTCAAGGGTTAAAGAGGGAACAGTCCGACTTGTCGATGGGAGTACGGAGCACGAAGGTAAAATTATTTACATATTAAAATTATTTTAAAAAATTAAGCGGGAGAAATGCTCCGAAGAATGCAATTAATTTTGGATATTTTGTCCAGGGAGAATTGAAATCTTTCATGATGGGAAGTGGGGACCGATTTGTGACGATGACTGGGATGCCAACGAGGTTTGTCACTGACAAATTGTCAGTTTTTTGGAAGAGAATTGATTGCAATATTAATATAAATAAATATTAATTGAATTTTAAATTTTAAGGCGGCAGTTGTGTGTCGTCAACTGGGCTACTCAGCCGAGTCGGTGAATAGTGAGGCACTCCGATTTGAAGTTCGTTCCACACACAGTGGACGTTTTGGACATGCTAAAGGTAAAATGTTAATTTGAGTCATTAAGATAGTTAAATGAAGAGACTCTGGTTCTACTCCTTTACAGCTCCGTACTGGTTGGACAATGTATTTTGTGATGGTCGAGAAAAACAGCTGACAGACTGTCGACATGAAGGTTGGGGAGTCCATGACTGCGGAGTGGAGGAAACGGCTGGGGTCATTTGTGCCCGACCACCCAATTCGGAAGAGATTCTAGAAGAACGGTATGCAACTTTGTACAATCCTAGGCCACAGCCTCAAGCGAGACAAGTCAATTTACCGAGGAAGACATTTCAGGTAATGAGGAAATTGTAGGATAATGACAGAAATTGACCTCTAGTTAAGGTAGTTGACCTTTCAATAGTTACATTTTGAATTGGGATAGGTGGAGGTAGGAGGGACGAAAAGAAGTGGGAGGATTGAAGTGAAGTTGGCGGGTGGGCGGGTTCCACAAGAAGGCAGAGTTTTAATCCGACTTACTCCAAACTCTCGTAAGTTTATGAAAGACTATAATTAATTGACAGTGTCATTAGTTAACTGGGGTTTGTATATAACTGCTCAATTATTCTTGAGTGAAAAGGCAACAACAAATTGTTGGTGATCATTAGAACTGTAGTTGAGACAGTTGGGATAACAACTGGCCACGCTTGCTAACATACACAGCAAGCGTGGCCAGTTGTTATCCCAAAGGTCTCAGTTGAACTAACTTTTTACTGGATCCAACAAAAGCTGCTAAAAGAAAAGACGTCGTCGAAGTTGAACAAATTATTTTTAATTCAATTGAACTTTTTTCTAGCATGGGGATTAATCTGTGGAGATGGCTGGTCCTTGCTAGAGGTACGTATCAATTAAAATATAAATGTAATCCTCACCTCAGAATAAAATCAATTAATTATTTCCAAAAAATTCTCCATTGTAGGCAGCCGTCATTTGTCGTCAACTGAATCTCGGATTTGCCGAAGGAGCTCCCCAAACAGACTACTTTGGTGGTTCATCTTCAGACATTGTGACAACTGGGGTCAAATGTTCTGGATCCGAACCTGAATTGTCTCACTGCCTCCATCATGACAATAATGGTCGAGAAAATGAAACTCTCTTTTGTCCAGGAAATGGTCGAAATTTCGCGTCCGTCGTCTGCACTACTCGTACTAATAACTTTTTTCATTTCCAAATTAGTCAACCAATTTTTTAATTATAATTAAATTCCTCTAATATTTGCACCATTTATTAGGTCTCCCAGACTTGATCCCTGACCCCACAGAAGTAGAACGTTCCGCCTATTTAGAAGACAAACTTTTGTACTCTTTGCAGTGTGCCATGGAAGAGAATTGTCTCGCCTCGTCCGCTTACAGGTGATCAAAATCAATTAAATTAAAGCGAACCAAGGAATTTAATCTGGAATTTTTAACCATAAAGGAATCAAGAGACGAATCCGTACAGTTGGCACACAGAAGTTCGACGACTCCTCCGATTCACAGCTCGGATCGTCAATGCAGGGAATGCGGATTTCCGTCCAGCCATCCCAAAATATATGTGGCAGTTCCATGCGTGTCACATGCAAGTTTTAATTTGTCAATTATATTAACATTTTAGAATACACTCTTAAAATGGAATCAAAAATGTTGGGTGGAAAGTGGATTTTCCACGGAATGAGGGAAAGTTTCCCTTCAGAAGGTGAAAATTCTCCCCGGGAAAAGGAGGAAACTGCTTTCCCCGGAGGAGTCCAAACATTCCCCCCAAGAACGGAAAATATCCCGAGATGCAGGGAAAATTCCACTCTTCCCTCCAATTTTGACCTTCTTCCGGGGAAAATGACTTAACCTTCTCCTCAAGCTTCCCGTATAAGTTCCACTCCTCCGGGCAAAATTTCACCCTTTTCCGGGGAAACTTTCCCTTCTGTTCTAAGAGTGTATCTTTGCTGGAGAATTCGCACAATTTTCACATCCAGTGTCCGACTGAGCAGTCGATTAAAAATTGTCTGATGTATCTTTATTTCAGGCATTTCCACAGTATGGAAGTATTTGCAGTGTTTGACATTTTGGACTACCGTGGTCGGAAAGTTGCGGAGGGTCATAAAGCTTCTTTCTGTCTGGAAGACAATGAATGTATCGTGAAGAAAGAGACTCCTTACGCATGTGCCAATTTCGGGGACCAAGGGATTAGTGTGGGTTGTGCTGACATTTACAGGGCTAACATTGACTGTCAATGGATTGACGTGACGGACATTATTCCAGGAATCTACACTTTCAAGGTCTCATTGAAAAAATCATTTAAAAAATTACGTATAATAAATTAGAATTATATTTCTACTTAATATTTCCAGATGTCCATCAATGGAGAGATGAAAGTACCCGAGTCGGATTTTTCCAACAATGCTGTCATCTGTAATCTCCAGTACACCGAGACTGCCGTCTACCTCAACAACTGTACACTCACAAAGCCATGGTGAGGAGAACAGAAGCCGGTCTAACATTTTGAAAATGTTTAAATATTTCAATATTCAAAAGTACACACACAACTCAAATTATTTCAATGTCACTGCCTCAAGTCCCTCCCTTTTTTTGTACGAAATAAACATTTGACCCAAAGGGTCATGAAACTTCAAAAACTGTTTAGTCACTTTAGCCATATAAAATCAGACACTTTAATAACGTAATAATGACACACGCACAATTTCCACAGCACATTTCATAATTTGTCGTCAGCAAAAGTAAGACAATGACGCCAATAAAATTTTCTTGACTCCATTTCTTCTTCCATGCTGTGCATAATATTTTGCATTGGCTTGACCAAAAGACGGTAGACAGACTAGAGACATTGTAGAGAGAAGCTCAGACATGGATAAAATTAGACTTTGTCTTTTGTTACTTGTCCTCTGTCCATTCTTAGGAGAGTCAGCCCCGGTAAGCTTTGCTTTTATATCCGTTTATTGAAATATTACACTCTTAAAATAGAAGGAAAAATGTTGGGTAGAAAATGGATTTTCCAGGGAATGAGGGAAAGTTTCCCTTCAGAAGGTGAAAATTCTCCCCGGGAAAAGAAGGAAACTCCATTCCCCGGAGGAGTCCAAAAATTCCCCCCAAGAAGGGAAAATATCCCGAGATGCAGGGAAAATTCCACTCTTCCCGGGAATTTT
>WJFB01003723.1:0-12216 GCA_009870185.1 Pygmarrhopalites habei | reverse complement strand
ACAGGAAACCCTTTGACTGTGGATGAATTGGAAGCGACAATTAGTCGTCATATGAATGCTAAAGTCAAACGACTTGACAATGTCAAAAGAGGACTTAGGAAAATTGTGATGAGAAATGGATTTGTGAGTTAATTTTACAATGAACCTTTTCCTACCATTTGTATTTTCATGTCATATTCTCCCTCTCACATCAAATTATTATTGTTTCTTTGCATTAGTGCTCGTTTGAAAAGAAAAACAACAAGGAAGCTGATGAAGAAGGACCACCTAAAGCTTATGAAGAAGGACCACCGGAATTGCAATTGCAGTGATTACAATTTACAATACTCCACTATAATTATTAATAATAATTTATTATATATACACCTCTCGTCAAATTTTATGTTCGTATCAAGGTGGTAGACACAAGGCGAACTGATTTGGTTAAATTATCCTATAGGCAAAGTTTCCTTTTTTTTGACCGTGTCTCATGACAAAATATTCTGACCAATATTTCGAAACCTGACCATTTCCGGTCATATTTTAGGTTTTAAAATTTCAACAAGTATATTTTTGTGACGAACGTAAAGGAACAATTTTTCAGATGTCACAAATTCGTTAAATTTTATCAAAGAAAAACACTCACCAAAAAACAACATTTCATTGTACTCACAGGCGCTCAATTGTTTCAACCTGGAAAATTTGTAATTAGACAAAAAAATAAAGTATTTCAGACACATAATTATTTGATTACTTTTCTTAATTAAAAGTCTCACCTTTCAAAATGTCGAGTTTTTTTGCACCTTCACACAAAGTAAAAAATTGAAATTAAGTAGATACATTCAACTCATTACAATCACTGATAGATAAATACTTGAATGTTAATAATTACGGATAAATCTCTTTGTAGTCAATGAACTGATCCCAATCAAATAGAGTGATCAATTCCTCGGCCCCTTCGATTTGGCTTGTTGCTGAAGCCACTGCAATTCTATATATATTATAAAAGCATTATAGAAGTAGATTTTGTCACTGTTTAGTACACAATGTTTACACTAGTGTTCTGGAATAGTCGAACAAACTTGAAATATCTAACCTGAAATCTTCACTCTTGAGATACTTTAATATCTCATAAACTTCTCCAGAGACGGTGATCAACTTTCCCCACGAATCAAAGACTTTACCTCTGAATGAAACAAAACATGGTGAACATTTGATTTTTTTAATATTATTATTGAATAATTCTACTCTCAAATTAACTTTCCCTACTTGTTTTTACAAAATGGTGCTCGGACTTGTGTGAGCCCTGTCCCATCACAATAAAATGGCCAGAGTGTGAAATCTGTCAAAAAAATAAAGAAAATCATTCATTCTTTCCAGTCCATTTCCAACATTAATATGAAGAATATTGAGAAAAATAAAATAAAAATAGCAATTTACCGAGATCAAATACAATAAGTCTTGGTCTTGGCTTAGTCATATTTTGTGTATTACTTTCTCCAGTCCGGAGATTTTGAACCCTACTGCCTTCTCCTAAATATTGATTCAAATCCCTTTGTTTACTCACAGTTAAAGAGAAAGAAGAAGGAGGACACTAAACCTCTTTCTTGGCTTGTACTTTGGAAATTTCAAGAAAGTGAACTGGTTTTTGGGCACACACACACCGAATTCCAACAATTCACGACCAAGTCGATGGACACACTGACTTTCCTCCGTCACACTTTCCCCTTATTATACGTAAGACCTCTCTCTCTCTCTCCTATTTCAGCCCAACTGATGAACTGAACTGTACAGTCCCTATATACTCCCTATAAACTCTTAAAGTCATAAACTGCTAAGATTCTCCGCGTGACCACAGTGTAATATATATTTAGGTATTTATATACTCCGAGAAATCAACAGGGGTATTAACGTTTAATCTGAGTCGGTGGTGAGCACGCAGACTTTCTCCCCACCCACACACCCTAATTTTGCACATTATGCAAGGTTCTGGAAAATTCGCAAAATAATCAGTCTTCAAGTCTCAAATCTCCACAAGTCATACGTAGAGTATTTATGTACCTTGTACAAGGTTTATAGCCGACACATGCTGTTCACTTGACTAAATTTTTACGGCCCACTTTCTCCGTCCGTCCAGTCAACATCTAGTGAAAGTTCACTGTGGTACACTCATCTGTATGAAATGTGTGCTTGCACGCAAAAGAGTCCAATTTTGACTGTCCAAATGAAAACATTAGTGTACTACAGCCTTTCTTTCCAGGAAACCCGTCCACCATTGTTTTGCGTGACTTTTCAGGAAAAAAGGAAACGTCAAGGAAGTGTAATTCGGAGTACATGTTATGCAGTCATCTCCTTCATATATTTGTAGTTGTATATCATATGCAAGATGTATGTCAAATTGCAAATTATTTCTCTCTTGTGTCGAAATGGAACGAGACACCAATAAATCAAAACTATTACTGTATACATGAAATGTGCAAAATAAAATTATTTTTCAAAGTTGAATAGTCCATTCCTTTTGTGCTGTTGTTTATTAGCTCAAAACGCTCGCACATATATGTATGACAGTAAAATGTACTTTCTTTTAAGATAACGAACAATAATAATATAACAAATTGGTATGAATCAAAAAATTTTTTTAAAAAACGAACAAACGTAGTGCTACGTTAGTGTTCCACCATAACATAAGCTATTGGAGATACAATGTAAAAGGTACATATTGTATTGTGTAATAAGTACCCTTGAATGTTCAGTTCTAAAATTCAGTTTTAAATAAATAAACGAATACAAAAATTTGTAAAGGTTCTTCCATTTCTTTCTTTCTCTCTCCACGATGGAAGGATTCTTTCATAACTTGATGGTAGCCATTCACAATATAATAATAATATTAATACATATTATGTATTAATGTAATAATGTGACTCTATTTTCTTTTTGTTAAAGATGATTATTCCTCACCTCCAAAAAATTCTTCATCCTTCTTCTTAAACATGTGACAACGAACCACGTAAACCGTACCGTATCATTTTCTATTCATTAAAAAAATGTCTTTTATCTCTTTGGTTTTTCTTAGCTTGATACGATCCAGTATGATCCTCGTTGAATATCTCTGTATATGTAGTTAAATAGGTAAATGTACATATTATTACATTACTGACTCCATCACTGTACATTAAAATCTACAAATGATTTAATTTCCAAGGAAAATCCTACAGTGAACACCTTTTTCTCTCTCAATTAAGGTTCTCCTCCACAGTTAAATATGTATAGTATGTAAGCTATGTATATACGTACCATTATCATCCGAAATTCAACTCCAAAAACAACGAATATCCAAATATAGTAATATGTTAACCACTACACTGACCGTCTAGTGGTTTTTTTCACAGTTTTCTTCCATCAAGTACAAGATAAACGGAATATATTTGATAAGTACACAATTAACCCTCCTTCCAAAAGTATTTGGATTATTGAGAGCAATGATGGATGTGAGTGATATTGTTGTCAACTAATAATAATAGGGTATCTTATACATTAGTGAAATATGAATACTGTTGAGTAAGTACTATACTATACTTGCATAACTTCGTAAAATTCTATGACACTACTGTCCATTACAAAATAGTATAGTAATAAATATATAATCAGAGAATAATTCATAGGGGAAAAAATCAAAAGACATCTCTGCCAGTGTTTGAACACATTTTTATTTTTATACGTTACAAATAATCGTATTATGACTTTTTGTGTGTCAAAAAAACACTGGATTTCTCTTGTGAAGACTGAGAGACAATTAAATGTGAATTAAATACAATTAATAACCAAATTGTAAACAGTAACTATTGAGTATGTTGTAGAGATAACTTGAATATATAATAATTAATGTATATAAACCATACTTGCAGTTATTTTTACACATTGTATTGTAGCACAGTACACAGACTTGCATTGAAATTATTTTTTTTTGTACGCTCCTTTTCTTTCACAAAGTAAATGTTACTTACTTATATAATAATTATTATATATGTATCATGCTCTCTCTCAGTATATTCATCTTATTATACAAGGATAAATTTTTCTACATGATCTAGTTTTTGTATGGGAATCCAGGATGGAAAACATTGAACAGTATGGCAAACAAAGTACAAGCTGCGTAGACTCCAAGTGCAAACCACCACCTGCAGAATATTAAAATGTCAATTCACAAATTAACAAAAAAGAATTTTCGACAAAACTATTTTAAAATATTATGTGTTTAAAACTTATTGTCACATTACATCAACTGCTCTCTCAATTTTTGTTCAAAATTCTTCAAGACCAGGAGACCAATGGTGAGTCCTGCGAGAGCTCCGGTCAGATGAGCCACGTAGGAAACGGGTGGGACTGACCCTTCGGTCAAAGGTGAGGAGGCTGCATAGCGACCATATATTGCAAACCCCACATCCACACTTGCTGTAAACAGAAAAAATATCCCACTCCATCAGTTTTACATTTACTATTACTATTGTAAATATACAGCATAAATAATTACAGTCAATTTACCAATGAGAAATACACCGACAAGTCGAACTAAGCCAAACTCCATGTTGTTATAATTGAGAAGGACATTGGCTAGGTGAGCAGCCAAAAGAGCGTACACCCCACCAGAAGCCCCCACTAGATATACTTCCGGGTCAAACACGGACGTTCTATTTCATTCAAATTTCAATTTATTGATTATTATGTTCATCCACAAAAATTAATAACGAACGTCAAGTCAATTAAAAAACTCACCCGAGTGACCCTGCCAAAACCCCTGCCATATACACACATCCGATCCGTAACGACCCATGAACCATCTCCAAGGGCAGGCCAACAAGCAATTGAACCAGCAAATTGAACATCAAGTGAATCCATCTGTGAATTGAGACCAAATCGATTCCATAATTAATTAGTTTATCATTACATTTCTTCTCCCTTCAAGACAAATTGCATTTCACCAAAAATTCATTCTCTCCAATGAAACATTTTTATTTACTCGGGGAATTTCTTTTGACATATTGGGTCATAATATAAAAAACTACAGTCAGAGGAAATTAAAGAAAGAGGAGTGGAGGAGGGGGGATAACTTGAGGAGAAGTCATTGGACGAAAATTTAATATATATATACAAGTATTTGGCAGTAGAAAATATCACACATATTTTTTTTCTCCATATAACAGACAAAAAAGAATGATGAACTCACCCAGCATGCAGAACCATATAGAAGAGAAAGCGCCATACTTCTTCCCGTCTGTCTGGACGATAGACAAAAGGGGAGTCCATGGGCAACGGACCGCTACTACTGATCTCACCATGCCACACTGTGTAGTATGTGAAGAATCCCAACTGCAACCAAGTCGATATCATCATATCACATCACCATGTTTTTTTTGTACGATTACGACACACGATATTTAGACGCATTGTCATCCTTATTGTTATTCCATCCATCCTACCACTCTCCTTTCTTTTCTTTATTTCTAATTTCAACAAAAATCCTCCCTCTCCCCCGTCTCATCCTCATCTCATTGTCCTCAAAATCGTTCCAAAAGCTTTACTCTCTTCATCATCATCCAACCAACCTTCTTTACCTCTGTGAACTCTACTTATGATAATAATAATACATAGGCTCTCTATCTCTCTCCAGAACCCCATTGTCTATTTCAACATTGAGTGTATATGTGTACAACCACATGATTCAGTTTTATAAGTGTGTATGTCATCATCTCCAGTACTGTCGAATCTGCAGT
Organism: Pygmarrhopalites habei; assembly: GCA_009870185.1. Classification (NCBI taxonomy): domain Eukaryota; kingdom Metazoa; phylum Arthropoda; class Collembola; order Symphypleona; family Arrhopalitidae; genus Pygmarrhopalites; species Pygmarrhopalites habei. The sequence goes on along the minus strand of WJFB01003723.1, from coordinate 6,466 downwards.
AATTTAGAAAAAACTTTATTCTGGGGGAAATTTGAACAAAATTGTCACATCTAGAGAGGAGAGAGACAAAAAATATCATCAAATACATACACGACACTCTCCAACTTTCCATCATTCCATCCCAGTCGTCCCCGAATACATATCGACAATTTGAAGGGAGTATGAGAAAACGAAAACAGAGAGAGGGTAATGTGAAATCAATGGAAGGAATTTTGTGCAATGTAACTGAAACTTGGAGAATCCACTCTGCTCTGTCTCTCACACACAATCCATGAATCGTGACACATTCTCCTCCGAAATAGAGAGAAAAATTTTTTCTCCTTTTCATCCTTCGGATGAAATGCTCAAAGATGATTCATTCATGGTTCGGCACTCTCACAGAATAGACATAAACTACACCTATTTACGTCCACTCAGCTACCTCACTCACTACTACGTTCGACAAAAAAATGAGAATTGCACGACCAACGACTACACTCTCTTCCAGAACTACATACAGGCTACAGTCATATATGACCGTGTGTCCAAGGAGAAAGAGTCCAAGTATGAATTGAGGTGAACTCAACTTGAACAAAAATCATTTTTCATATTCATTCATATGTTTTTCTTCTCCTCCAAACACACACAAACACATTTCTCCACTCAACTCAAATTTCTACTCAGATTTTTGGAGGATGAACTGGGTACATCCAGGAGTAATTCATCCATTCCCCCTCTGGACCATGTCTATCCTTTTGGTCTCAATCACCTTGAGTACAGAACTATCTTAATATCTACCTTCATGCCACCTTCTCTACCATTCATTTATTCCCAACAAACAAACCGTTTGTGTAATCAAATCCGATCGTAGCGTGTGCCCTCATGCACAATAATCCTGACCATTTTTTTCATGAATTACCTAGTCCACATCTCCATGTCACATTAATATTATCTACATATTGTTTGCTGCACACAAACATACTTCGTATACGTGTAGAGAGTACACACATCCTGATACCTTCTGGAAGGATATCCTTCGAAATTTCCAAGAGGATTGTATATAACAAAAGTATTCTCTTAACTTTGCAACGGTTCAATTAGATGGGTAAAAGTGTGGGCTAGAAATAGAAACACTTAAAATAAGACAAGAAAATCATGGAGCATAGCGTAGCAAAAGCAGCTGCATCCACATAAGTACACACACACACCTAACATGTAGAGAGAGGGAGAGAGGGTATGTGTATTACTAGTATTACCAACACATACTAACTAATGTGTGTGTGTGTTTGAGAGCAGTCAAGAGTCAAGCACACGGCCGAAGGATTGCATCGTTCCTTGAAGCGGAAATAACTATAAGCGGAAAAAAACAATTTCCGGTTCAAGTCTGTCTTAAGTTCTTCCAAAAATGTACGAACAGTACAAAGACAGAGATCCCGCATTTCATATACACAACACTACCTATATATTTGAACATATTTCTGTCTACCTTCAACTACTCCTTGACAGTGTCTCCATCACCTTTTTTTGTATTCATTTGCACGTCAATTAAAATAGTTTTGCTCTATTTTGTGGTGTGGGGAAGAACAACTAACTCACCACAACAGGTACAAATTCATTGGGAATGCCCCAATAAAAATGATAGGTATCCAACTTCATATTTTCATGGAAAAACCTATTAGTTCGTGTGTGTTTGTGTACCCCAACAACGAGGAATATAAAGACAAAGTACCCAAATCACTCGTTATCTTTCTCGCATCTTCAAACTCTCTTCCAAAAAAATGCTTGTAGTGAAAAGTATTAAAAGAACTATTATAAAAACCAGCAGATCTTTTGCACAGTGGCCCCGTCAAAGATCACAGATAAAAGGAGGATAGCGTAACTCGATCCTTATTCTTGTGTGTGTGTTCAAGACTGGAGGGAAACCCTAGTTTTTTAAAAATAGCACTCACTCACGACTAAACTACAATAATATTTGGGAAAATACCCCGATCATATATACTTATAAATAAATTTCCCATTTCAAACTGACTCAGAAAAAATGGAAGGAGGAAAAGAACCAATTTGTGCTTCAGCCACACGCACGCACACATCCACCAAAAGTGACACACAAATTTAAAAAACAGGGTGAAAGACACACACATTTCCACATGAATCTAGCTAAACCGTCAGCTTCGACAATACTTTGATATGAACTTCCATAGCCTAAAAACTTACTACATGACTCTTAAAAGCATTATACTACACATACAATAAAAGACAAAGTCCTTTGTAAGAGAATAATTCTTTTGAAAACAACAAATTTCCAGTCTTTTTGTGATCGTCATTTGACTTGGGGTTGTTGAAAAGAAAGAGCTCCACTTTGAATAAAAGTGTACATTTATAGGGCTTCTCTTGTTCTCTTCCCTTGGCGAGTCCTCGTCGCAGAGGATCATATGAGGGGAGTAATGCAGCAGTGCGGTTTCTCCGCGTCTCTTAACTCCCGAGCAAAAAAAGAGGAGGAGAAGAAGAAGACGCTGGTTAGATTTTGGAAAATAGTTGGTTTGGGCGCGTGTCCGTCACGCTTTACACACATATGAATGTAGTATATAGGTATTTAGTTTACGTTCGCTCCCCCAACTTCACAGACTTGGACAACACACACATCCTTCTCCTCTTTCTTTCCAAAAAAAGTACGTATACGCGTATAATAAATATATCCATGGACTTTAGAGGAACTCCAGGACCCAGAACTCCTTCCGCTTCACATTACGTACCCACAACCATGCACAACTCGTGTGTCTGTCTGTACTGTTGAGATGCAAAACGAGTCTATTTTTCTTTTTATAGACAGTCTTCTCTCCCTATGCGTGCATATATGTGTGTGCTCAGGTTATGAGTTGTGTTGTATGGGGTTGACAGGCCAAGATTCAACTCGAAGGATATCATTATTTAACATTGGTGACCAATGGCAATGGTCTCCTCCAAGCTTGTAACATGTCCCTATTCAGAGAGCACACTTCCACCCCCACAGCAATTTGTGTGCGTGTGCAAAGATTACATTATTACATGTATTTGGATCTCGTACATTTGGATCAACCTGGACTTACTATCCAAAAGTACTTGCATAACAATAAATGAAATATCTAAGACTGACAGAAACAATTTAAGGAATTACATAACTTTTTTTTCAAAAATATCAACACCCAACCTTTCTTCCCCAATCTGCATTTTAATCTTCCTTGTAGTAAAGTCCAAAGAATTATTACACCTATTTGTAAGGAAGATTGTCATGAATTATTCATGCAGAATCAAAATATTTTGCAAAACAGTGTCCAAACATTCATCATCGGATCACAGCTTAGTAGACGCAAACTTTGGATCACATAATTCATCCTCACTAACATCTGATGCAGTGTATTAGTAGTAAAAGAAAACAAATTTGCAAGATGTTAAGAAAGAACCACCACCCAAATCTTTCCTCCATTATTTGAGTGTACAAACTTTTTAAGTACGTAGTAAGTTCTTGTACCCTTCACAATCTTCATCTTAAGATACTCGCCAGTACTCGGTGACCAAGAGTGAAGAGGAAAATTTAGGAGGAATCAACTTGTTCTCTAATGACCCAGAATGAGAAGTAAACGTGTGATGTGTCTGACTTTCTGATTCATTAGAGAGAGTTGAAAGACGGGCAAGAAGAATAATACAAGTCCCTCCACATATATCATGTTAGCACATAAAACAGAAGAGGGAAATGTAATCTATATCGACAGACTGAGGAGACAGGCTGAGAAAATTGGCAAATTGAAAAAGTTTTCTTATTTTCCATGATTTTACACAACTCCCTGTCTACACATGTATTGGATATTAAAACCAATCTCACTCTCCGTCTCTACACCACACACGCACACACTTGTAGTATGTAGTACTATGTAGGTTGAAACTTATTCTGATTATTAATGTGACCCATTATCCCACTATTGACTATTTCCACTAGACTTGACTCTCTTTTACACTTCATGATTTGCTGAGAAAGAGTAAAAACTTTGGAACATTACGTCAATAGTTCAAACCCGAATGTCCATGACTTGGCTATATAATTTCATACTAGTTTAGTCAGATTGTGTAACAAAAAGTAAGAAGGAACAGACACGTACCTCAATGAGGGTGACGGATATGATGAAGAGAGGCGGAGGGAGACATCGATAGTGATCTGCGTAGTATTTCCTGTCCCGTTCGTCCGTCAAAAACTCATCAGCGATTAGTCTAGCCATTCTGTAACACACAAAAAATTACATATTTCAATATTATAACAGTCATTTACATAGTTTCCCCCCAACTCCACCCGTGATTCTCATGTACTCAATTCCAAATTCATTCTCCAGTTATGAAACCAAAAATGTGCTCAGTAGTTTTTGTCAATCTCCAACGAAGCTGACGAAGCATCTATTGGATGAGTGTATATAGGATATAACCCCGTGAAATATTATTGTAAAATCCTAGCCGTTAGAGAACCCGATTAATTCCAAAGTTATTTCAATTTTCTCAAGAGGAGAAAATCTTAGACATCCAATCTCTGTCTTTGAGTGGAAACAAACTTTTTGTTATGTTGAAGAGTGTGCGTCGGTAAAACTAACTTTACATACTGCTGAGTTCAGCTCCTTTTGATTTTACTCCATACACAGTTTAAGGATGAGCTGGGTATTTATTGATAGTCGGAGTCAGAGAGACGTATGACTAAACTGTACAAAATATATATACATGTATAAAGGAAGAAAGGATCTTTAGTTGTACTATACATACATAAAGGTACTCCTGTGAGACAGAAGACTACTAGTAGTTTGATATTAAAAATCTTGAAAGAGGGGGAAAAAGACGTCATGGGAGGTTCGAGTGAAAATGAATTGAGCAGCGAATATAAAATAAGGAACGAATAAAAGTAATGGGAAATTGTGAAGAGTGTGCAAAAGTTTCTCCCCGCCAAATTACATTTACTTAATCCTTCAAGTCTTCCTCCTTGTATCTACAGTCTTCAATTATTTTATTGTATAGTATAAGATATTCTTCCTCTCCCTCTCCTTAATCCTCAATTTCATTTCGGTTTCGCATATATCTTAACACAACCAAATGCGAACTGTAGACAGGAGAGTGTTCATGGGTGAAACATTTTTTTCAAAAAAAATTGAATTCTAGTCCTATCTTTCTAGAAACGAACATGATTCACAAAATACAGGTAAATGAAAGAAGGGTCCCTCAATTCAATGAAACTTCAGAGAGAGTAGGAATCACTCCTTTCTTTACAACCTGTACGTTCGGATGTGTAATTACAGCATGCAAAGGACAAGCAATTTTGCACAATGCAAATGTCAACCAATTAAAGATAAATAAATGTTTTTAAAGTGTAAAGTTTAATTAAATTTTACACTGCTAGTTTGACCTACCACACACTCGCACGTTTTCCTGATTCATATTTTCTACCCATATAAGAGTATTCAATTGTGTGTGTGCTTCCCACACGCTTTTAAATAAAAATCTGTTCTCGCCTTTTCCCAACACTTCCTAATGTCCGGACAAGGCACGACATGCCAAGAGAAATTTATAAGATAGTCTGATCTGGTGGACCTCACTGATTTATAATTTTGTATTTGCTCATCGTTAATGACTCCGATTTACTCTCACCAACTATACCTAGTCAAATTTTACAACACTCAAGTGACTGAACAAATCCGACTAATTTTCATCTCTATAAACAATTATGACTCATCCACTCTCCATCCTTCCATATCTTCACAGTATGTGTGTGATTAATCAAAGCAAATATGAATTTTGTTATAATTTCAAGTCAAATATGAGTAAAGTCTCACAGGATTGTCAAACAGGATTTTCCTGGTGGATCATATAAAGTCAATTCCGTGATTTGACTTGGATGTCAACTTTTTTCTCCCCAATCAAGAAAGGATGACTCGAGTTGTGTCAACTGAACTAATTCCGAACAACCCCTTTCACTTTTCATAATTGTATTAACAAGGTTTGTACAAATCACGTATTCACTGGAAAATGGAGGACGGAAAAAATGAAACTGCACGCACGTAGCACAACAACTCACAGTAGTCGGAGTCAACACAGGACTTGAGACATGCTCTGGAATGAATGACGGTAAATTGCGAATGCTTCACAGAACCACTCACTCAAACTATGACTACGTGTATGTGTTCCTTTGGACGATTGTGCGTGTGTGTGAGAGAGATGAAGACATGGTCTCTTGTCGAAACGAAGGTCTTGACTAAACTGAAGACTTTTTTCGTTTCCCTACCAGCTACTGTCGTTTAGCCCAAATCCAAAAACGTATTCCTTCAATCACAAAAGTAATTCATTCAACGTTGAGAGGGTCAAGTCCCTTCAAGTCCCCTTCCATACAACCAAAGAGGAGTATAGTCCTCAGACTACAGGGCGATCTAAAAGAAAGTGAACAACCCTTACTTACCCATTGGGTACTTAGACTCTCATATTG
>WJFB01003722.1:0-12217 GCA_009870185.1 Pygmarrhopalites habei | reverse complement strand
AAAAAGAGTAACGTCCATAAGGGGCTGGGGAAAATGCACTGTACGAACCAACAACCAGTGTGTACCAAAAACCGATCAGGGTCATCTGACTCACCAGTTCCTCATCAGAACTGACTTCCCAAAAGCCTACCATATTTATTATTTTGAAATATTGTCTTCTCAAAAAATGAAATTGTAACCTACTCCTGTGCTAAAATAACGTATGCCTTTATCAATCCTGTCAATAGTGATTTTTTCCTCGTGTGCGAAAAGGGTTGTGTCAGCATTTTTATGGGACAGAGTCCTTCTACTAAATATCCACCTGTACGAAGTCAACGATTGATAATCAATTATCTAGCTCCACAACAGGTGATCATCTGTCCGTGTCTGACTAAAGATGGAAATTATACAATGTATCAATGCAAGTGGAATTAAATCATTCACTGGACATACGACATTGTCATGTAGTCGTTGATTAGTAATCATGTGGTAATACGTTTTATTATTATCATCACAATTGTAATTTGTAATATATTTAAAATTAATAACTACACTTTGTTGCAAAGTCTTCAAACTCCTCACCGAGTCAATTAAATTATGACGATATGACTCGAGCGATACAACATATTGTTGTATATGAATAATCTGAATAAGAATAAATAATAAGACGAACGAGCGACGTCGAAAATAAAGATACAAATCAGGATCAGTTCTCAACAGACATGCATAAAAATGCATTCCTTGTTATACTAAGAGTACAAAAAAACATAATTCTTAGAATTGTAGATATGTACTAAGTATACGTAGTAGGTAGTAGGTATTTCATTTTTCAGGACAATGGACAACGGGACTGGAACAATTACTTGAGCTGGGTGAACACTTCCTGGAATAGGGAATCAAGTTCCTAGGAACTCCAGCCTCTAGGGCAATTTTATTAAGATTTTGAGTAAATTTCTGTGTGAGTACTACATCCAAGGTAAAGTTGCTTAGCTGAGAGAGAACAGAGACTCGAAGAACTTCAACGTAGTTGACTAAAACTACCGACACACCTGGATTAATCAAGGGAGAAAAAGAATTCAAGTCAATTAAATTGAAAATTCATTAAACATAAAGAAGAGAAAAATTCATTACAAAATTTAGACTGGAGTGGTGGCCAGAAACAAAATTCTTCGACTGTTTGACCCCACAGGGACATGTGTGGAAGGTAAAGGCCATCATCGTTGGAGGATGAGGGCTGCAGATCTAACTTAGTAAACAAAATAGGATATCGACGAAATATTTTTTGGAAAAGGAAATTAGTCAAGGGGCTAGGGAGGATGTAGGGCAGATATTTAAAAATATAACAATTCCCAAGGAGTTTCCATCGGGCGAATGATTTCAATTTAGAGTCCACTTTCTAAAAATCCAAAATAAAATAATTATTAGATAAAACTAACAGAGAGGTTAGTAAGTCGTTCCTGCTGATTAAAGTATACAAAATATACCTTTAGGGTTGAGTGGGTACAGACTTGGTATTCTGTTGGTAAGTCCAAAGTTGTGAAACCATTCGTAGACAACAAATCTCCAGTGACAAATGGAATCATGACTCCCAAACGTTTTGGATTCGGTAGATTTGTCTGGAAAGTAATTATAAAAAATTAAAATGTGTGCATGAATTTGGGGCTATGTGGTACAATTTAGTACTATTGACTATCGTTGTTTACCTCAGAATAATAATCTTTTAGAGAAGCGGCGATGGCTGTCAGTACAATACTGGAAGGATTAAAATATGTACAATTATAATAATTGAATTATTATCCATTTGTAAGTCAATCATTTTAAACACATTAATGTAAAAATTACCTTTGTGTGGTCGCTCCTGTCCGACTCTTTATATTCCTGTTATTTACACAAATAAAGATTATTCCATATTGCTATTGTAACCAAAGTATCAATTCGAACATTTCTTACTTGAGGAGATCTCTTGATATGGGCGGTGACCAAGAAATTTTGGAAGATCTATTTGACCTACTCCCGGCTTTCAGTCCCTTTGTCCCCTTGGGGTAATGAAAAAGTAATGCAGAGAAGATTTGAATAGGGACAAAACACACAGCCCTCAGAATGACAGTTACTAATTCCACAATTTGCCTTAATTCTGACCAATGAGGACTTTGAGGAACAGTCGTGACTGCCTTTAACACTTTTCTCAAACATACAAGGAATTCAAAGGCAATCAACTTGACTATGGCACTCTTTCCGTAAAACTCAAATTGTTTCTTTTGCAGACTTATCCATGTTAAGAAGTCGGTCCGATTCACGTATAAATTCTGTAACAAAAGTGGAAAATTTGACATGAAGTTATTGCCAATGCGAACAATTGAAAAGGCTAGAGTTATCAGTGATTAGAATATTACCGAATATATCCAGAGTTGTATATACGAGCTCATTCTCTTCAAATGTTTAAATAGGACCAAAGTCGGCTCTTCAAATTTAATAGTTTGATCATCACACTGATTTTGAGTTACAACACTTGTAGTTATAGTGGTAGGGATTTGATTACAAATTTCTGGAGTCAAATTAACTTTTTCATGAAACGACTGTTGATTTTCTTGTGATCCCAACAAATAATCATTATCATCTTCATCTTTATCATACTCCTCTAAACCATCACAGAAACGGGGTGGAAAATGTTGAATTATTGGACTTTTTGACTCATCTTCATCTGGGTAAATACACTGACTGAAAATATTGTCCAGACAAGCATTCACTTGAGGGTCACTGAGTAAAATATGACTAAAGTTGAGGACACAACATGTTTTCTCCCGATCTCTGTGGCTAAATAGCTTAATGACTGTGATTTTCCAAGGTGGGATTTCCTTCCCTGCAAGAAAGATTTAACATCTTATTATTTACAAAATAATTTTACACAATCATTTTCTGTATACTGCATTGTGATTCAAGTTTTACCTAATTTTTCAGACGCACACTTGGTAACATAAGTTTGAAGAGCAGATTTGCCGTACCTAAATTACCAAAAGTTATACCTCAAATAGATCGTTTGATGATTAAACTCTCACACGTTATGATAACAAGTTTAACACTTACACCATCTCATCTACCAGGAAATATTTAAGATATTCTTTTGGAGCCTCCACAATATGGTTTTCAGGACAAAATGGAACCTTGAACAGTGGACAAGTTGAAATTAGTCGAACAAATTAAAATTATATCTGTAAATTAAATGGCGAACCTACCTTTACAAATGCTCGAAGACCGAATATATTGATTATTTTCTTCCTCAAAATTTGACAAGACTTTAGTGACGATGTTGTGAAAGACAATCGAAGTTTATTCACATCCAATTTTCCTTTTAGCATCTGTGGTAAACAGAAAAATACACAATTGATAATTTATTGCTTCTTATTAAATCTTTCGAATTTTACTTAATTGACCTACAGTACACAGTACTTACAATTATCGTTGTCACCATTTCAAGAGATTTTCCTGTGAAAACGCTCCTGTCCATTACAAGCATAATTCATCAGTTATTTACATCTTTAGTTACAGCAAAGATAATGATAATAAAAAGAAGTTGACATACCGAGGTGAAAGGTCTAAAGCCGGGTAATATTTCTTGACTAGAAAAATTCGACTGTGTCGTGTCATCAACAAAACTAATAAAGAGAAACAGCACAAAATTAAAACTGAAATATTCCCACATTGTAAGTGTGCACAATAACTTTATTATTAAGTTGTAGATAAATTACCAAGACCGAGGAGAATGTGACATGGGGTCATAAGGAATAGGTACAAGAGTCCAAGAACTTCCAGTACACAATCATGACCATGACTGACCCAAGGACCCAGACAAATGATCAACGGAAGTAGCCAACGTTTGGTATAAGTTTTTATGTATGTCGTCCATCTAATTTTATACTTAAACATATATTAATTGTGCATGCCCTAATCATATTTATTTAATAATCATTGTTCTTACCTAATCAATGGACCACTGTACTTCACATTGGGAATGTACAAAATTAAATAATTAGCATCACTTCTACTTTCAAAAGGATTCAATTTAGTACAAGATTTTGTTACTACGAAGTAAATATTTACCTTCACATTTCTGTAAATTACGACATTGTTGTGAAAAGAATTCCCAGATTGTAATTTCTTGTTCTGTTTTTCCGGAAATTTTTCCGGTTCGATGACTGCGTAGGAGAGTGTCCGTTCCCCAGAAGGACATCCAATCATGTTGACCTCTGTTTGTGACCGACATTTACTTCTTCGTCAGACGATAATGGGATTGTTGAAAGGAAAATGTTTCACTAACTGAACATTTTGCCCAGACTTGTAAAAATTTGGTCGATTTTCGAAATTAATTCATATGGGCCCACGCAAACTATGAAAAACAAAAAAAATGACAATGTCATTGACCTTAGTCTCTTTGCACAACAAACTACGCACAGTGACAGTGTTTGAAAATTTAGACACTGATGAACGCAGTTACCTAAATATATTAACTGAGATTACGAGTTGCTCCAAATTGATTTAGAAAGTGAATTACACACGGAAGGTTCACAGATTTTCTCCATCAAATCAGCACAATGTCACAATTTTTTTCGAGGATAATTACTCTCGTTTCACATTATTATTCCCATATGTAATCAATTATGATAATAATGTTCACTTGTAGAACTCACTGTTATAAATGGTGTTTTCCACATATAACGTTAACACTCCACAATTAGTAAAAACTTGTGTGAAAAAAGTGGAAGACTATTTTAAACTGTAGACGAGGATGAGTGCCAACATGAAAAAGTAGAAGAGGAATCCAAAATTGGAATTATTACAATTAAAATTTTGAAGAAAATTATTATTATTGGATCCAGATTCCTTTTGCCAAAAAGCCTGCATTGGAGCTGAAGTATGTAAATAAGTAGAGTTGTCCACTCTACTTATTTGTCCACAAATTATTACTTTTTGTCAAAATATTCAGTTGGATTTGATCACTACACAAACTCTCATCTCGATACAAACTCGTTGATTAAATATTTCGAAAACAGCCTTCATTTTCCCCAAACGAAATGGAAGTAAAGTTTTTGTTGTTGACGTTTCAAGTTTTTCTACTGATTTGGATGTGTAATCTCTGAGGAGCATTCATTCAATTTTTTAATGTTACTGAATTTCCTCCAGTTCTACAGTCCATGTCAAGTCAGGGAGGCCGAGAGGATTGAAACGAGGCAAAATCGATGAACTCACTGTCACACACAAAAAGGAGAGGATAGAGTTTTAATATTTTATCAAATATCATATAAATTATGAAAAATTGTCAACTATTTAACTGAGGAAGGCTGCATGGTTTTGTGTGTGCATGAGGCCGTCCAACATTTTTTATCTGATAAACTTTCAACTTGGTCATCATCCATTGATGATGAGGCTAAAATATCGAATACGTTTTATCATACACACACAATGACAGCCCTCTCAGATAATTATTGTATGGTGTTTAGTTAGACAAAATAATATTCAAATGCATTCCTCTCCTTTGTGTACAGTGTACACACACACACACCTCATTCCTAATTAGAGTATTAGTTAATAGTGTCAGAGACTAGGAAACACGAGTCAGGTTAGTTACTCATACTAAATGTAAATGTAGACATAATATGACCGTCAATCAAATTTAAATACGTCCTTTACAGTCATGATCATTTTGATCAAAATATTGTTATCGACCCGCCCCAAAACAATACTCCAGACAGAGACAATCAATTTACTACAAGTGACAAGTACTACAAAATGGAAGTTATTGGAATAGAAATTCTCTAAAAGAAGAAAAGAAAAAGTAATTTCCTTCCTCCATTCCAACCTGAGAAATAGTGACAAGTTTATTCTCAGACTAAAATGGTTCATCATTCTAACTGAATTGAATGAAAGGGAGGAGGGCAGAAGATGTGGGTCATCCTCACATAAATATTATGTGCTGTACAGATTAAACAGAGAAATTAACAGGTGTAAAGGAGGAGAGAGAGGTTAAAAAAATTATATCCTTCTTCACGGTCTCCCTCCGAACTCATAAAAACAGTTTCATTAACTACTTACAATTCTTGTACTATTACAATACTGTGGAAAAAGCTCATGCTCATAAAAATATATTGTTTCACTTTTACTTGGTGGTATATTATTGACTCTTCTGGTACAAAGTATACTTTGTAGGTAAGTACTGACATTAAAGAATTTTTTACATTCGTATCATTGTCCGTGATATAAAAAAAGGTTTTCTTCTAAATCCACTGTAAACCAATTATTACTAATCCAGTTAGTACACGTGGGTGGTCACAAATGGACAGTTTTTTTAACCTATCATCTAATAAATTACTGAGATTATGATTTCATCTAGAAATTTCGAATGCAATTAATTGGAATTGATTAATATAATCTAAAAAATCGTGGACATAAAAAAGACAAAGGATTTTCGTTTACATTTATCGTGAAGTTGTTAAATATCTAATCACACACACACACACACACACAATGTAATTTTCATTAACCATCCCCTAATCTTTCCTACCGTACATAATATTAAGCATTGAAGAATTGGGAAAAAATGGACACGAGGGTCAAAAGTCAAAACTAATAAACTGTGAATGAGGAGGAAAAAATCCAATTTTTCATATATCCACATTTGCCCCTATGAGATGAACAGAGCAAGGCTAGAGGAAAGATAAACTGTATATTCATCTTCTAATTAAAATTAAACTTTCCTTGGTGTACTGTTTGCCTACATTTTATACTAATTATTTTTCCAGTGAGCAACCCAAATTTTGTTGGAATTGGGGATGGAAATTCAGGGTTGAACGAATGGTCATAGTAGAATTGGAATAAAGGTAAAGTTACTTTTTGTCGTCACGAGCTGGACAATGTAACTGTGACCTTTTACCCATGTGCATTCATCATGATTCATGATTAAGAAGTATAGAGACTCTATACTATAGAGGTGTACTATATGCCTACACATCAACAACATGTAAGATTATTTAGAAAAAAGAGGGATTGATAATAATTTTTAATTGTATCGTTATCCTCCAACATGGAAAAAAAGAGAGAGAGACTCTTGTAGGAAATGACACGTTTTTCAGTACTGGAAAAAAAAAGTTGTTTACTCTTAACTCTTGTTTGAACTAAACTTAAGATTACACACACACACTTCAAAATTGACTTGAATTCTTCCTTCTTTGCACACGGTCAACAATTTACTAGAGTATTTCGTGTCGTCAAATCTAATGTAAAGGGGAGTTAAATGGCGACAGACAAAATTTATAAATTTCCCATACACACTACACATACTGTACAATCATAGCTCACAGGAAAGAGATTACGATTAAATTCATTGCAAATTTTTCATTCATCAAACAAACATGTGGAGAGACAGAGAGAGACTGATTAGAAGGACACTGTAAAATATTCATTTTTTTAAAAAATAAATAAATAAAAAGGCGTTGGCTCTGATTATCCCTGAATAACCCCTTCTAAATATTTTAAATGACATTTATCCTATCTTGCTATACTCACTAGATTATCTTAAATTTTTCAGTGCAATTATAAAAAAAATTTGTAATAGAATTGTGAATCAATTTCAAAACTTTAAAAATTCATTTACAAATAGTGCAAGATATTCTACTATAAGAAAGAGAGAGAGAAAAAAAAAACTTACTCCCGGTGTGTTGTTTGCTGACCCGGTCTCCTGTCCCAAAGACACAAATTTTGACACGATTTTCTTCTTTTACACTTACACAGGGAATCCTCAAAAGCCGGTGTTTTCCACACAACAAAACATGTATTTTTATTTTTGATAAAATTATTATTATTGTTCCACACCAAATACAAGTTTTTTAATTCTGTTATTTTATACGTAGTAGTACAGTATCCCACTTGCCCACACACACAACACACACACCTGAAACACAATTAGCAAAGTGTACTAGGATGAGTAAAAAATCACACAGACACACGCAAAAGTTGAACTAGTCCCTTATTGCACCAATGTGGTGCAATTGGTCCCTTCTTGGCTTCTTGAAATAATAATATTAAATGAACAGTTAGTCAGTCTTGTGTTCGTCAATGGAATTCATAATAATAATATTCTGGGTTGTGTGTGTGTGTCTGTGTGTAGGGATATATTGTACACGTATATCGTAGATAGGTACTTGTGTGTGTGTCTACGTTTTACCGTTTTACAATCGCTCTACCATGTCTTTATATCGTGTTGGACTACACTTGTACACGACGAAGAGAGGTGCCAGGATTAGTTAAAACGAAGTAAGTAGTAAACTCGTCGCTTCCCCCTCCTCCCCTTAATGTCATTTAATGTACGTAGTAGGATCATCTCTCTCTGTGTACTACTATGTATTCCACACAGACACACACCACATGAGAAAAGAGAGTTAACTTTACGTATGTTACATTGGATGGATGAACAACAATCGACATTTCATTCCCGTCCCCATTATTTCCCCAAGGAATTTGACTCTCCTCGAAAGATAATTTAAGTTACATACCAGGTGTCTTGAGTGCCGGCCCACAAAAAAGAATCTCTTCCTTACATCCCACAAACAACAAAAATACCCACTTTGATAACACATTAGCCTAATCAGAATAACAACACAATTTTTGTAGGTTGTACACACCGGTCACCGTTTCGGTCCAATAAAAATATTGTACGAAACTAAATGACAAATTCATTTCCTCGTGGAATATTAAATTTAAATTGACAAACTCTTTTAACAATGTCAACAAATAGTCACATAAATTGTAGCTTATCATCTAAATGTGGGTTCTTCTCATCGTCTAAACTATTATTTCAAAATGTTACAACTTGACATAAACGTTTTCCCCTCCTCTGAGGAGGCTCCTCAAGTAAATAGCCAAGTCATAGCAAAGAGAGATTCAAATTGGGTATGTACAGGATAACAGAAAGGATGAGGAGAGGTCGTAACTTTTATAATGGTATGGTTAAACAATACAATTAAGCGCTTTGGAATATACAGAATAAATAAGCAGTGATTAAATGAGGAGGAGGAGGAGATATTTGTTTTTGTGTGCATGTTGAAGCAAGTCGTTAGAAATTTAAACTCATGGTATGCGTTTGTGTGTGTGTGTGAGAGAGAGAGAGGAGAATTAGCATTCATCATGGGAAGAAACTGAAGAGAAAATATTTACGAAAGGGAGTGACAACCATCCCTGAACAGTACACAACAGTCTGAGGTTGTAAATATATAGGTAATCAATTTTCTTCTTCACTCAAAGAGATCCACACCACAAAAAAGGACAATGATCGAAGGAAGAGAGGCTGAGATTTCTTCTTCTTCTAGGGTTAAACACAGTGCCAGGATAGCACGAAGGGAAAAGAAGTTTTCTAATTACAATTAAAAAATTTAATTCACT
This sequence comes from Pygmarrhopalites habei, assembly GCA_009870185.1. NCBI lineage: Eukaryota > Metazoa > Arthropoda > Collembola > Symphypleona > Arrhopalitidae > Pygmarrhopalites > Pygmarrhopalites habei. The sequence continues at coordinate 2,809 of WJFB01003722.1, read as the reverse complement.
TTTGTAACCAAACCCACATGCACGTCATCTTCATCTCGTAGTCTGATAAAACTTGCTAGGATACTTCATATCTTCTCAAACATGTCTATTTTACACTCAACTTCATTGTCAGTCGTTCAATATTTTACTGATACTGGGGGGTGTGTGTAGACTCTTTTTGAGATCTCTCTCTCTAATTGAAAATGAAACTTTTTAACTTTTTAGTTCTCAAGTGAAGTCGAAAGCTGTTTGGACAACAACTCCTATTTTGTGTTCTTCATCATAAAGTAGTGGAATGAAAGAAAATTATTCACAATTCTCAAAATTAATCAGTACTTCATAAGTACTGTCTCTAATCTACACACACAAAAACAACAAGCAAAAGTTTCAAAGGTAAAAGATGGTGACAGTCCTTATGATGTCCATTTATTAGGTGGTGAAGGATTTTGCTTTTTGACAACCGGGTTCTTCGGAGGTGGTGCTGGCGACTTGTCGTTGGGATTTGGTTTTCTTGGAATACTCGGTGTTGTTTTGTTCTGTGCAGGTTTTAATGTCTTCGGGACAACGTAGTGTGGAGGATTTGGTTTTTTCGGAGTCAAATCTGGTTTACCTTTGATGGGTTTCTGTCGTTTCCCCTTGACACGGGGATTCCTCTTCTTGCCCTCTTTCCGACTTGACTCTAGATACACAGGCAAAAATACAGATAATGAATAAGCACATAAAGGAAAAAAATAATTTTATTCAAATTTATATCAAATATTATTTACGTACCTAATTCGTTTTCAATAGCCTCCAATTGACTAGCAATGGCAGATGTGCGGTCACCGGTGAACTCGTCATGCTTCTTGTCATCCTATCATTGTTATAACAATTATTTCAGTACAACTCATAATTACATGAGTCTTTGATGTATGTATTAGAAGGAAACAAGTTCGAACCCCATCAGAAGTGAAAATATTTTTGATACTCTCCAAGAATCCATGAGCTTTGGCTTTTTCCTGATTTTAACAAATATTCAATTAGGGTTGATAAATCTGATTTAATATTGGGAAATTAATTTTTCTTATGCTCACATTTGTTTATACCTCTTCAGCTTCCTTGGACATTTGGTACTGCAAAGTCAATTGGGTTAATCATTTTTAATTGATCAGTGACACTGATTCATTCCTAAAGATATGGGATAGTATTTCTATAATAGAAATTCTATTACTTCCATTTGGAGCTTCTCGATCATTTCCTCAGAACTTGCACTCCCCGCACTCCTATGCTGCTTCCTGATATGTTTCCTCTTTGACAATTCATTCACGTACTTCCTGACTTCAGGGTCCAATTCCCGTAGATTCTCCAATAAATCTAAATTGAGAAGCACTTCATATCATTAACTTTGCCAAGAATACAAAAATGAAATTCATTATGGACTGATAGGATTTTAAATGTGACATTACCTCCATACACAATTTCCATTGGGATGTTGTCTGCACAGATAATCCATACAAAAATGAATGACAAATTAAAACGAAAGCTTCATAGCTCATTAATACACTTATGGGGATGGGGTCACCTGGGTCAAAGCCCAACATTTTTTGTTCTTCCTGATCCCACATGGTCGTTGTCTGTCTCCCGATTTGTTCCCTAGTCAACTCCAACGGTTCATCATCACTGCTGAGATCCGAATTTTGAAAAACTTTGGGCATTTGATACCGATCCCTAAATAGAATTAATTTCCTGTTGTTGTTTAACTATTATACTTGCAATTGCATACTTATAAGTAACATAGTTAGATAGTTGACCTTTCTCGAAATTTCCTCAAGTGTTGAGTGTGAAAAGACCTTTCGTACTTCCAGCGTCGATACTTTTCAAACTAAATAAATAATTTTGGATTTTTGAAAAATAAATTCTACCTAGTAAAGATGAATATTTACGTAATTACACGAATCAAGAGCGATCGAATGGCCATTCTGACTTTCTTGTGACCGAAGATTCTCAAATTGAATAGGATAGCCCAAAGGAGACAGCCGACAATGAGATAAGGAATGATAGCCAAAATAGCAATGGCTGCTATCATGACCATGAAAGTGAAGGGTACTAACAATTCTTTGACTGCCCCTTTGACTGCCAAGTCATACAGAGGGATGGTGAAAATATGGGACATTACACTCAAGTAAGAGGACCATTCCATGGGGACCTTTATAAAATTGAGTATGACTTTCGGAAATATAAATTATAATGTGTGTGTATGTGTCAAAATAAAAGAATTTTACGGAATGGGATTGAGAGTCCACTTGTTCACTCCCAAATGTGTACCGAATGGGTTGTGGATGATGACACACGTTGTAGTCCGAGTAAATCACTTGCTTCTTTGGGATTATCTTTGTTGTGATGTAGTCTGGAGGTTTCCTACAAAAAGTTTAAAGGTCAAATTTTAAAAAAAGGAGAATTCTGTGAAAAGTGGAACTTACAGGACGTATACAGATTTATCCATGTCGACCAATTGAGTTGGTACTTTGTTTCCGAAAGTACTGATCAAACTACTGATGAACATGACTACACATGACTTTACAATTGAATGCGGTTTCATTTTTAAATCTAAAATGTCACTGAATTGTCACAAGATTGAAATATGACCGTTCCTGTTCTGAAGCAAGGCAAGTAACCTGCAGGGCCTGGCTTGTGCCGTAAAAACTCACTTTTTTTACCCGACAGAACTACCTTCGTAATTTTTGAACAACTTTATCAAAATGCACAAACATTACAGAAAATAATCGTCAGAATGTAGGCTTTCTAGAACTGAAAACAGAATTTAAATTCATCAAGTAGATTCAGAGAGATT
>WJFB01003721.1:0-12218 GCA_009870185.1 Pygmarrhopalites habei | reverse complement strand
AGTGCATAAAAGCCCTTGATATTCGATTTTTTGGATATTCTCGGAAATTTTTGGAAATTTTTCGCAATGGGAAACTTTTCAAAAATTTCCGGAAATCCGGCAACCCTACAACGTTCCCATCCTACATAACTTCTCCAATAATTAAATAGTAAGTGAAGTGAAAAAATCAACACTTTCCTATTACATAACTGTACATTATTACTAAATTTTGTAAAGATTTTCCTTGGTCTAATTATATCCCACGCAGTGGTTACATCATTGTTAAATTGGTTGTACTTTCTCCATTGATTCAAGCGTAGAACGCCCACACAAATATGGCAATGCACATGAGAAGAACAGCATTGCTATTCACAAATCTGTAAAAAGATTAGTTGAAATTAAAAAAGTATCCAATTAAATAATATTCAAAATTCCTATATTCGACTTACCTTCCCCAAAATTTTGATTCATCCAGAAATTTTGCTGACGCAGCAGCTTCTTCACTTGGACTTAATTTTGGACCAGCGGAGGCGGCTGCAGCTGCAGTTGCCTATTAACCATAATTACAATTATTGTGACATGTTATAAATAAATTATAAAGACTAAAGATCATTTTCTTACCTTTGCACTCACGCCACAAAGACTTAAAAACAACTTTTTGAGACCGGATGCCTCCTCTTTGACTTCTTCCCCACCACCACCACCTTTCATAGTTAATTATAATTTAATAATAACACACCACAATTGATAATGAATTATAAAAAATTGTCATTTTAGTGTACCTTCTTTATGATTCAAATTTTGATCATCCGGATTCTCTGGATTTCTGTCATCACCATCATTATCAATTGCACTGCGAACTTCACAACTGTATCTTGACCAGTATGTTAGACGGTACAACTGTAAAATGTAATTTTAATTAAATTTTTTGAGATTATTTTTGACGACAAAGATTAAATTAAGAACGAACCTTGTCCTTCGGAATGGGTTCTGTGAGAATACTGATGGAAAATGATAAAATAAGAGTCACAACGAAAAGAAGTGCCCTGCAAATTTATGAGAATCAAGTTTAGTATAACTTCATATCAACATTAAATAATATTTCATAATCTGGAAGAGTACAAAATTGACTTTCACCCGAAATGTAAGTAGTGAATGTCTCCAACAAAAAATTTGATCCACTCTGGCCTCGTGTCCAAATCAGCTACAATCAATTAAACAAGGGATTTGAAATTTTTTGAAAAATTTGAAAATTCTAAATATATAAAGTATTATGTACTCACTGGATCCACAAGACGGAATGGTGTACGCAAATTCCACGAAAAATCTGAATAAACCAATGGCCAGGCCAGCCATTAACCCCCAAAATGCTCCCTGCAAATCCATTTTAAAATTCACTTTAAATTTTCTTTCAAAAATATTTTAACATGGCAGTTAGGCAGTAAAGACGAAGCAGTTTTGAAAAGGCAGCCAAGTGTGCAAGCATCAGATTAAAATATAAGTAGGAAAATCCGCAAAAAGGAGCAACGTCATTAAAGATTGAGTAGCGTTGAGGAGAGGACAGACTAAAAAAAGAGATTGATAGAATGTCGGTTGCATAATGAGGATGAGGATGAAGTTAAGATCAAACAAGTGGACATAGAATGTGCAACGTGTGTATGTATAACTAATGAAGTTGGTGGTGAATCCTTCCCTCCAACCAACAAAAATTTCTCATGCTATTCAACACATGTCAGACTGACATTGTCAGGGAGGAATAAGAAGAGGAGGAGGACGCGGGAAGGTGTGTCTACTTTTTTCTGAGTGAAGACACAAAGTAAGGGAAGCGGAAAGAATCACATCTCACAAAAGAAATTGCCTGACGTCAAACTAAGAATTACTCAGAGAAAAACAATCTCTGACCCAACCCCCTCAGCCTTTAGTTCCCTTATACTGCGTTGACAATTTACTAAAGATGACGTGTGTGTGTGTTTACTTTGTGGCTGAAAACTCTAACTAATGGTTAGTCAATGGGGGGAGGAGGGGGAACCTCAGCCGACTTGACTTAATGGAGTAATTGAATGTCAAACTGGGAATCTCAGGCTGTCATGCCTCCCCCTTCATCCTCCCCCTGTATAAAAAAGAAGTTTGAAGTTTACTTTATAAAAAATGCGAAAAAGTGCTTTTTCCTACTTTCACTCTGCTTTCTCCATCTCTTTGTCTCTCTCTACACAAAGTTTAGCGAGTTTTTTTCACAAAATTTAACGGATTTGGGCTCCCATTTTTATTTTGAAATGGAATGCACTTTGATTTGTGGTGCGTGTAACTAAATGGCACAGGGAATGCAAATTTTTTCCATAGAGAAGTGTAGATAAAGAGAAAATGGGCTATAAAATATGTTATTATAATTATGTGTGAAGGGTAGGAAAGTTGTGCTATATTAGTTTTTGTTAATATGTATTTTCGTCGCAGACTGCAAAAAGAAAAAGTAAACAACGTTTAGATCTACCAGCATTATAATCACAGTAAGATGGTTAAGAAAATAATTTGTCGTTCTAATTTGTCACATTCTGTCTGTTAAAGGGACAAATTGCTCACTCCAAATTATGGACTTGTCAATTTTGAACATGCATTTTGGATGACATGCAGGAGTTAGCACAACCAAATTTTAGTTACCCAAGTACATGCAAAGACAAGAAAAGAGACTTTTGAGCGAAAGTCTCCAGATTTCTCGATTTTGTGTAAAAAATGTTGACCAGAATGAGCCAACCAATGTATAGCCAGAACATGACATGCTGAATAGTAAATATTTATGACCTTCTCATTAACTCTGGGGAGAAATAGGGCAGCAAAATAGGTCGAGCTGACTGGTGCTGCTAAAAAGCTTGTGATACTCTAAAATAACATGTATAAACATTTGTCAAAAAACATTTGTGAAGGGACTATAGAAAAATTAACTATCAACCAATAAACTTTCACCTGAATGTATCTGAACAACTGTGAATCTCGATAAGCTATGATGATAGGGACCTGTAAATCCATTTCAATATTTCCCATTTCCATTTCTGAACTAAGAAATATGGTGTCAATGAATACAACAACAATGGAGGATGAGAGACAGTGATATGTTTCCCTCATATCTCATCCTTTGATTTATCAAATTTACCCAAACGATTGCAATAGCTACCAGGACCAACACGAACAATCTGGAAATAAATTAAATTCAAACTAACTAGTACACTCATTCTGAACACAATTTGTTTTAGTTTTCATTCTTTACTCTGTCAATGATCCAGAGAACGTTTATCTATAGGCTCAAACCCAATATCACTAAAAAATTATTTTTAGAGAAACAATATGTCAGTCTTTCGTCCAATTGTCGAATGAAGAGTTTGGAATTAAAGCGTACCACCACCACTATCACCACCACTTGCAGATTATAAATTGACAAGTGAAAGCTTAATTTAGACGAGTGTATTAGCAATGGAAGTTGTATTTTGTAGTGGCACTTCATTTTACCGTTTCATTTGTCCTCGGGACGAAGAAAGCCAACATGTAAACGGCTGCGATGGGTGGTGAAAGGTACCCTAATGTAGATTAAATATTGCATAGTTCCAATGATTTGTCAAAATTAAATTGCTAAAACTGATGAGAAGATGACTAAATAATAGCATCTACATTGATCATTTCTTGTAAAAACCCACCCTGAATTTGTTGAATATAAACAAATAACTGGCTAGCTTTCAGATTATTCAGAACAGGTACCCACAGGACAGAGATGACCAGCAAAACTAAGACTGACGCTCTTTTGTGTGTGTGTGAAATTAAGCAAAACGAAATGATAAGATTAATATTATGTGTAACTTTGGATACTCGCAGAGCTGAAGAAAATATGGTACAAGGAATTTAAGGGTCCTGGTACTATACCTGCCAACTATAAGGAGTTCTGCTTCCGAGGGTTTTGAACGTAATCTCGTCCAAATATCTATCGTAAAGATTGTTGAGGCAGAGTTGAAGATTCTGAAAAAATTAAGCAATGATTGTAAATACTTTGTGATGAATAGCTATGAAGAGGAAGGTAAACTAATTGTCAACGTACGATGTAAGGCTGGACATAAGAGCGGCCATCATCACAGCGAGCAACAGGCCCGACAAACCTGTATTAAAGTTGGTAATATATGGAAATGAGAAATGCTTCCTTTAATGTCAGTGATATTACCACCGAAGGAATATATTTAGAATTTTGACCTGTAGGCATTAGTCTGATGACAAGTTCTGCGTAGGCGATATTGGTGCATCCTATTCATCAAAATTGTACAATTAAAGCTGAACTTTTTTACCAAAGTTTGTAGAACAGAATTAATCAAGCAAAACTAATGAAACATTTCTCACCTGTTGGGGATCCACACACTTTCATGCAGACTTCTGGATTGGCGCAAGCAACTCTGTCCATTGAGAGAGGACATATTTTTCAGTGACAAAGTTAATGGATCCGAAGATCAATGCAATTTCTACAGTGATAATTTTTACCTGTCAGTGTAAAGGACACGAGAGGCCATGCCTACATAAAGGGAGAATGGAAATGAGTCAATTTCCAATATTAAAAAATTCATTCTATGAGAGCTAATTGAGACAACTCACCTGGGAAAACAAGTAGGTAAAGGGGAAGTAATTTTAGGTATCCGGCAAGGATACAACCTCCTTTGGCATTGACCATATTTTTTGACGCTAATGCCCGTTGAACAATTACCTGTATGCGTGTGTGTCAATTCACATGAAATAATTTGCACCGTTAATAAAGTCATTTATTTAATGCCTTAAGTACCTGATCAGAACACCAGTACCAAATTGACGAGATGGTAAGGCCGAAAATCACTCCAGTCCAGGGAAGGTCTACAATGAAGCGAGCAATAAGTATAAAATTTATACTGAAAAATGATGACATTTAATGTCATCATTTGGAGAAAGAAATTAGTGATAAATATGGACAATGTTGGGTAATATACCCGATTTCCCTGGTCTCATATCTCTAAATAAATGCATCGCGTCGTCGGGTACCAGACCACAACTTTTATTTGTATCTGTGTCAATGAAAGTAAAAAATAACAAATTATAAATACACCGTACGATTTCAAATTAATAATGAATTGATATGATTTACTGTACTACTTACGAACATCATAAAGCGTAAGATTGGGTGAAGGGTTTGATGTCAAATATTTTCTTATCAACTCTGAATATCTGTATATACGAGTACGACACCACATCAAGTTAAATACTGAAACACTAGAAAAATTTTTGAATGACAAATTTCTTGAAAAGGTCATACCCTCCCACTTCGCGGAATGCTGAAAATGAAAATTAATCTTTGTGAAAATCTGAATTTTAAATTCTTCCAGTTCCATTTTGAAATGTGTCTTACATAAGATCATTAGGATTACTGCTCCTAATATCATCAGTATAGTTTGTACAAAGTCAGTATACATGACTGCTGTTATTCCTGGAAAATTTTGTAAATAAAAGTCACTAGTAAATTCCTGCACTAATCAGTGGTTATTTATGTGCTAGTGCTACTGACCTCCTGCAATTGTGAAAACTGCTGCAATGGCTAGGAGAACCATGATGGAAATGTATAGCCCTGCAAAAATTGGATTTTTTATCAGTAAAAAATTCATCAGTACGTTAGTTTGTTTGTAAGTGGTCCTTACCTGAATCGCCTTCAAATCTAAAGAATCAAATACACAATTTTGAGAATCCTAGTCAATCAAGCGTTAACAAAATGTAGAATAACTCAACTTACCCAAGAGCAAGTTGAATAAATAGAGCTCCAGCGTAAAGGTCCGCCTATACAAAATAGATTAGTTACAAACTGATAAGTTTGTTACTGAAGATTACTCGTGGTGGTTTGAAGAAGGAACTTTCAAATACACAGTATACATTATTATTTTATAATTGAAAGTATAGTACTCAAAATGTGAATAAATAGTGTTGAAAACTAATTTTAATTAATTAATTAATACTTAATCATCAGCAGTAAGCGGCGGCAACATGTCCTCAATGACTATTCAAAATTTCCTCGTGTCCCAAAACTTCTTTTTCATCAACATTCTTGATTCAAGAACCTGACCTGTCTGACCCGAAAAGAATTTATTTGCTCAACTTGTACCCTGAATTCGTCTAGTTTTCCTTATTTACTTCAATTTAATGAGACCTCCAAGTGACAATTTTGCTCTTCCTGTTAGCCGGAAACGAGGTCGTCCAAAATATAATGGAATTCATCCTGACCGAGAGCGTATTCAACCAAATCGAATTCAACCAGATCTTCGGAATGGTATTCATCCTACTACTAGTTTTGTGAAGCCCTTGTCATCTTCTAGTCAAAATGGTCACGTTAAATTCGACCCATTCGAAGTCTTGGGATTGCGTGGTATGTCAAAACGAAGGATTTTTCCAACAACAGGGAATATACATCACGGACAGTTGAAGGAAATTATTGCTGGTATTTTTCAAACTAAAATTATTTTAGTAATTATTTGGTGAAAGGTAATTATCCAAGAAAGTGAATAAATTCATTATATTGTTGTTCATTATTATATAGGAATTTACAAGGAAGGTATACCCGAAGATGGACAACCCCGTAAACCGAAATGTCAAAAACTAGTAGAACTGCCTAGTGGTATTGAAAAGTTTGATACTGATCATGTTCTGGGGTTTAGAGTAAGGGAGAATGGAGTAGTGGAATATTTATGTAACATATGTCCAGAGGATCAAGATTCATGTCCCCACTCTCAACTTGTATCTGCTGATACCCTAAGTCCAGAACAAATGTTCAACTATAATACTCTGGAACCAACTAAAGGTTGCAACGCCGTCATTGATCTGACCAAAGAAATTATTGCTTCAAATAAAAATGTTACAATAGATTTGACAAAGGACAAACCTATAGACATTATAGATTTAGATTAATACGAAGACCGGTAGTACTTAAATGTGTTTGTATTTTTTTCTTTAGAAAATTGGTTATTGTTAATTAGGTTTATTTATTTCCTGTTTTCTGATGAACTACATCTGAGATGAGATGTAGTATATTTTCCCATTATCTGACAAATGTCATTTGGAATTTTTTTCTAAATATTTTATTATTTATCCATTTTAACTACACCAACTGTTCTATTATCTTTTATTATTAGTCACACTTACCGAGATTTTTGTAAAGACGTATAATATCAGGGCCAAAACTGCCAAGTAGACCTAAGAACACAGTTGAAAACCACGACACATTCAGTTTTTTCTCATTGTATTACTATTTACAATGTTATTACCACACATGATCATGTATCTATACAATTATTGTACTATTATAACCTACATATTAGTATGTATTAGGAAATAATTACGCGTATTCTTTGTCCTCCGAAACGTAAGCGTAAATATTCTGGCATCGTGTAAACTCCGGCTGCCATATACACAGGTACGAATACCCAACCCTTTACAAATGCACACAATAATATATTTCATTATCAAAGTTTGATATACATTAAAATTGTCGTTATAATATGATTGTTATAACACGAAAATGACTTACCAGAAGCATTAGAATGAAAACGGCCTGTATTGTGGAGAAATTATATATTAATATAATTCACTGAAAAATTTTCAGATCGTAGTATTTTCAGTGTAATATTAAATTTGCTCACTCACACTTAGTTCGAAACTTGCAATTCCGATACCTGAAAAAAGATAGAATCGATTATATTATACTAAATCTTGATACATGACTCTCATCCATGTGTTATTGTTGTGGTTATATAATACATAATATGTATTTATGTGAGTGAAGGTAATGTTCTTAATGATGTAGTGAGGAATAGGATAAACCGACCTGAAGCCGCTCCACTCCCTGCCAGACCTATAAAATGGCCACTGCCAATATTGGAAGCAAACAAACTTGCCCCGACTAGAAATAAGTTAGATCATATTAATTACTGATTGAATTGTCAAGATTAAGAAAGATTAATTTTAAAATTCCAATTTTATATAGTACCTGGGAGCCAGTGCATACTACGGGACGCTAAAAAATAACCTTGTACACTAGCCCTCTTGCTCCTGTAGGAAGACTGTAAAAAGTAGTAGAGATGTAAAAGTATGTTGAATTTGCACATTGTAATCTGGATTTTTACATGAGATTTAACAGTTTTCAGGTCAAGCTAAGATTCTGATTCCAAGGTCTCCGATGAATAGATAGCATTTTTTCTACTTGCCACTTAAAGAGAGTGAGTTGCATCCAAAAGGAGAGACGAAGTGCTTAATAGTGTCCATTTTTACCTATTAACTATGACATAAAGTACATAGTAATATCTCTAACAATTTATGATAACATGTATGTTGCAGGTATGAATGGAATCTTCAGTATACCCATTTCCCATGAACCATTTGTGAACCTAATTCTGATAACGTGTGATCTTTTGATGGGTTCTACTAGTTTTCAAAAAAACCCGACGGTGGATTCTATAAAAAGGATAAATGGGGATCGAAGTACCTACTTGTGGATGCATCTGCTTTCCACATGTGGAAAGACTTGAAACAAAACCAGGATGAGAGAGCTTTTTCATCCGTGGGGCAAAAAAACTGCTGGTATGTAATTATGTCTGTCTTACGTCCGTTATCACCTCCAATCCATTCTCGTGAAATCCCTTTTTTTTCTCCTCTTACATGTAACATATCTATATGACATGGATTTAATAGCATTCCTCTCGTTTCCGAGACCCGGGGACTATTAAAGCTCCTATTCGGTCCTTGGATAAAGACGTCAGGAAATTAGGATGAAAGCTCACCAAGGACGGGGGTGGATACGTTTAAATCACTTTTCATCTCATGAATAAATCGAAATCTCATTCCTTTTTTACAAAAATTATTGGCCACGGATGTCAGTCAAGTTGTCTATTTATCGGGGGCACATGGCTTAATATTTTCTAGAAATAGCTATAGAGCGTTAAGGTCAAGTTCAGTGAAGGTCTTAGATAGGAGTTATAAAATAATTATTGTCTTATGCATCATGCCGTTCTGTGAAAGTGAATTCTTTTTTTTGTGTAGTAAGTATATTCGAACGTGACTTATTTGACACACGGAATTATATAAAAAGAAACTACCTGTCAAATTGACTAACAACGACTCGTGTCGAACAGGAAGACTGAAACTGACAAGTTAACTTTGTGACCATATATTACTAATCTACTTCAATGTTCACAATGCGAATGTCTGGAGAAAGAACTTTTCTTTCATTGTAGAACATTTTTTTACAAAAAAGTTCAGTAGGGAAACTCTTGACACACTTTTCTGATTTTTTTACTTGTACACTCTAAATTCAATTTGTACTTGTGCGTCCAAAAAATTTTGTACGGGTATAAAAGAATAATATAGATTTCTTCAAAGAAATGGAAAAAGGATATTCCTGTTCATCATCACAATGAGTCATGAGAATTTTGACTAGAATAATAATTATACACACAAGAAAGCAGTGTCTACTATTAATAGTAGTCGATTAGAATTTCAATTGATGAGAACCCGTTCTATCATAATATTATCATTCAAACTTATGCACACATCTGTCGCTAATGATATACAGTTGAACAAACCATGGGATATAAATAGTAAATACTGACTAGTGAAATAATCACCAAGGTGCAGTTCTCTGTTACCTACGTCAAGGAATTCTTGATAAATCGATCCATGGCAATTCCTGGATCTACAATGGCGTAGTCCATTACGTAATATCAAGATGATCATTCAAGAGAATCTCTTGGAGCTTATAATTTTATAATACCTTTAAAACGTGTGCTTACTGCTTGGGTCAAAGCAGACACTAAACAATGCAGGTGAATTTTTTTACCACACAAACATGCATGTAAGTGAGTATGTAGGTACATAATTGCAATCAGGTTTACACGCCTCATTGATATACGATTTCGTAGTAAAATAAGCATATCAAGGCATGTGTAGTTTGTAGACACACAGTTATTGTAAAAACTTTTTTTTAATTCGCAAAAAATTGCATCGCTTGTGCCCAGGGGATTATTTTTTGTTGCACATTCGATGCTCATATATATAACTCGTTCCTATTTCCTAAGAAATATAGTTGACGTATGAAAATTGCAAGTACAAAGTCCTGGATTTTTTTGTTTAATTTAAATGAAATTCCGTGGGAAACCGGCCTTGACTCTCTCATTCATTTGGTTGCAGTGATATGAAGGATAAACTACAGTTTTAATATCATAATATGATGCACTATATGAATCCTCAACTGTGTATCTCAAGTACAAGTACATGTATATAGGATTTTTTTTTAAAAAAAGAGTAAATGAATTTTTAGGCACTCACATATAATCCTACAAAGAGGACGAAAGCAAAGTACATTCCAATGACAGTGAAGTCTATCCAATTCAAATTATTGGCCGGTGACGCTAGGACGTCTTCCATTTTGATAAAGTTGGACAAAGATGACAAAATGAAGAAAGAGAGATTGTAACACTTTCACAAAACAACAACACTTGAATTTCTTTAAAAGAGTTTGTTCACTGAGTAAATATCACTTGTTGTAAAATCCTTTGAAAAACTTTCACTCTCAGTTCACAGGGAGAAAGTGTCGTCGTCTTTGTCGCTTGAATTTTTAAGAATATTCTTTTATCAGCGAACTTTCATTTTCTCTTATAGCCCCCAGAAAGGTTTCTCACAACTTGAAACTATTCCAATGTTTTTAGTCACTGCTAAAACGTGGTAGAATATTAATTCGAAATTTCGAGATCTATATTTCAAAATCGGAGCACTTTATCAATGAAAATATGTTTTATTCTACAGCTGTTATAATTCTATCTTTTTTTCCGCACAATGCATACAACTAGAAATAGGTTCAATTTGAAAATATTTGGTCTATTCTAAAATTGTAATCAGGTAACGTTTCTTTTCAAAAAATTCAGGTATCTTATCCACCCCCTCCAGTCTAGACTCTTTATGTGTTGACTCAGGTACAGGAACAGGTCAATTGTGTTGGTGAGTTGAGAGAGAAACTTTTTTCTCTCGTTCTTTTTGTTTCGTCTCACGTATTTCCTTTTAAAACTATATGGTCGTATTAATATTAATTTTATTCGGACGATGGGTACTCATTGGATACTCTATTGACTAGTTGGTTCTCTCACCATCTAGCTTTATCTTATATTTCTGCTACTATTGTTGTTATTATAAAAAGTATAGATTCAGACAATCTGTGAATCTAAAAAGAGAGGTAGAGATTGCCCCCACGGTTTCCTTGTCGGTGATGAACTGAGAGTGGAGAGAGACAGAGTGGGGCTTTCAGAAGATTGTTTCTAAGCAAACCGCATCTCTTTAAGACGGTGTATAAAATGTGCGCAGAAGTGATTTATTCCAGTTTTTTCTTCTCTCTTTCTCTACTCTACCGTTCTCTCTCTCTCTTCGTGTGTGTGTTTGTCCAAGCGACTTTCTTCTATATATCAACCTTAGAGTCACACAGAGATAGTTAATATCATTGATGGTTACTAGACGTCATGGACAAGGGAGGAAAAGGAAGAAGAGGAGGCCAAACTCACTGAGACCACATTCAGAAAGAGAGAGATTATGTATGTAATCTAGTGAGAGTCTTCATATGTCACACTACTACTACGTCCTGGAGAGAGGGATGAGCAATACTTTCCATATAAATCTATATCCATATTCCTAATGTATTTCCCCAATGACGTGTCACCGTGTAACATCCCTGTCGAACACTTTTTACCTGACAAAAAAAGTGAATCCTTCCATCTCAAAGTAAAAGTACCTAGTACTAGTTAGAAGAGAGAGAGAATTACCTAAATTTTATAATAACTTTTCCCCACAATTTTTTCCACACTCACACTCACTCCCTTGTTAAATTCAGTCACACTAATCTAATAAGAGAAGTAGTAGTCGTGCAGACTCAGTTGATGAGATGGACAGATATAGGTCTAGTTCAGGGGAGAAGAGAAATGAAGGTAAAGTCTTCATCTCATCTGAATACAGAATATGAATTCGTACATGACACATGGATATGTGCGTGTGGCTGTGTAATGGAAGGGAGACCTTCAACATTACATGTCATATTGTATATTACACTACACTCTAAAACGAAAAGTGTAAAATCTACACGTTTGAGAGTGGCCCAGGCCCCGTATCAAAAAAGAGTAAAATTTTACACTAAGAAGAGTACATTTTACACCAATACGTGTAAAATG
>WJFB01003720.1:0-12223 GCA_009870185.1 Pygmarrhopalites habei | reverse complement strand
GTTTTTTTTCCTGTTTCACAACTTTAAAGTACAATACGAAACTTTGTTTGACAATTAAATAATTCTACATTGTCTATGTCGTGAGTTTCGACAGACATTTAAGGGTGCTTTTCAACCCTGTGTTTTCCATGTTGTCAATTTTTGAGTTACCATTTAGAAATTTGAAAGTGTCTGTTCATCCTCGGCAAATCATAACAACAGTGACTAAATCATTTGACTATGGATTGTCGGGAATTTTCATCGTAAACTACCTTTCCAGATAAAGTTAATGCTGGCTTACTATTATATCAAGTGAGTGCAACAATATTTAATTGATTTTAATTCCTCTTTTTTTCTTTAAAAAAATTATTTCTTAACTATTAAAGTTTTTGTTCAATTTTTAATTATTTTCAGTAAGTGTAATTCTGTTCCCCCTTCAAACCTCCCATTCATATTTTACGAATCCATCTTCTCCATGGACATTGGAATTCTGATTTTCTGAATAATATGATTTTCCCTAATTTCCCTTCTAAATAGAAAAATGTGCTAATCATTCACGAGAGAAAATTTTAAATTACATTACAAAATTTTTCTTTGTGCATTTTTCGCTGAGATTCAAGTTATATAGCTATCATTTTTTACTCAAAAGTTTTGAGTGTCAATTTAATTGAATGTATGTGTGAATATTGTCTACGAGTAGTGTGTTTCCCCATTTCAAATGTCAGTTGTTCAACATTTTTAACACAAACTTACAAAAGATAATTTTCTTCGTTCCGAGTCGTGAGTTATTGATTATCTCCAGAGTTTTTAAATTTCGACAGATCATTAGTAAGTGTTAAAATATTCCTATCAATTAATTTGGGATCCATATGTAAGTACATGCTTGAGAATTCGCTTTGGTGGATGTGGGTAAATAAACGTGTTTAATACATTTTACGTGGGCAATTTGGTCATCATCAATATTGAGAGCAAGAGTGAAAGAACACACTCACGTTGAACATTGTTGTTGTTGAGAGCGGGTTCAAGGTGATCAACTTGATCAAAAACTGTACAATTTATCACCCTATTGTTTATGTTTACTATTTAACATATCAATAGTATTGATTCAATACTACTGCAAAAAAGATGCAGTATTCCTCCCGCTGTCACAGAATCACCTGAGATAGGGGTTTCATGTTATGTAAGTAATCTTCATTTGATTCAATGAAAAAAGTAGGACGAGACCTGTCTTGTTTCTCTAATACACTGTTTTTGTGGTGATTGTAGTGCATAGTTCGTCACAATAGACTACAGAAGAAAGTCTAACTTGCCATTTAATGAAATGACAGTCGTAGGATAGTTGAAGACGACAAAGACAAAGCAGAACAACAAGATAAATATATTACAACCAAGGAGCATATATTTACCATTATTATTCATTATCTCATTACTTTTATACTGTCTCCCTTAATTACCTCTACTTTCATTTCATTGATTCCTAACTCCTAACCTGCTAGCTCGTACTTTCCTACGTAAATACGTACATATTACTACTCATATATATGTCGTAATACAACTTTGGACGATGTAAATACTTATTTATTCATGACAGTTTTTCGTGGTCAAGGGTGCCTATCACCGAGTAATTATCCTTCTCTGGAGTATTGTAATTCAGTCTTACGTCATGAGAAGAAGGAGGGGAATAAACTGTTCTTTTTATCGCACTCGTATTTCTAATTATATTATGGAGGAATGAGGAATCAAATATGTCTTTCTGTTTGTGTACTCTGTCACTGACAGACTGTCAGTCTGTTAGATAGTCATTCTCTGTGTGGGACCACTCCACTTTGGTTCTTCCAAAATTGTAATACCTTGGGAAGCTCTAGAATGTCTTCTTTTCATTGTATACACTCACAGGACTCACAGCAGCTTTGTCTTCCTTTTCCTCCCATTATCTGTAATTAAACATAATATGTAATATTTACAGAACGTAGTATAAACGACGTAGTAGACACCAATGGATTGAATTTAACATGTTTACCTAAATTCATCAGTCGTGTCATTAACTGTGGTGGTCCTCCTCGTTAGTATTATTTTCTTTAAAGCCTCGTCCTCGTCATCTCCAAAGACTCTTATTAACAATTTTCTTGTAAAATTTACCCTTTGTGACAATAAAATGCAGGTTTTATAATACTGACACAATGATCACAAGAGGTATACATCGTTGTGTTGATGCATGCTTGAAATCAACAATAATGGTGCAAAGTCTGACAAAGTTTGTCCTGACAAGTTCCATCATGTCTTCCGTCAGGTATTGGATAATATTAGGTACATATTTATCTTTGGGCCTTTGTCATCGCTCTTGCACTTACTACTGGTAGTCTGTGATCTTCACACTCGTATTGTGTTGATTCAGTGTGTACCCAAGTGATTTCCAGCTTAGTCCAGTCAAGTTAGAATAACTTAACATGTATTGCTTGCTGGACACGGAACTGTACAAGTAATTATTTGTACAGTTGCTGGACCACTTTGAAGTAGCATTAAAATTCACCACCTAGAAATATTCGGAATTTTCGTTGCTTCTCACGTTATTTGTTCTCTTGCTGATAAGCTCAGATAAATGCGAGTCTCTCATTGAGACAAGGCTAGTGTGAACGATAACGTGTGTTGCAACCAGGAGGGACTTTGACTATAATTTATTGTACAGCTTGTATGTTATGTAGCAATAATCAAGGTGGTAAGTACATGTATGTACCACCTTGTCAATAATAACAATAAGACGAGTAATATATGTGGCCTTTTGTTTGCGATAATTTTATTATTTAAAGATTACTGAGGGCATCAAGGCCCTATCTTTCCAATAAATTTATTAAAGCATTGGATCATTGGGATCATTGTCCATACAAAGCACATTCTTAGCTTATATTTAGTAGTAGCTTACTACTAGTAGGTATTTATGAAGTATTTACTTTCGCAGTGCTTTCGTAGTCACACATTTTGGCGTCAGTGAATTCAATTTACTGTTAAATTTGATATACCATATTATGTTGTAGATTTGACTTCAAAGACATGTGTTACACAAATGTATTACATTTAATGTAATATACTCAACTGATTATATTTTGCCTTGTTAAGGGAGCGGGACATAAAAATGGCAGAGGCAAGAGTCGCTGTTGGCTCACTCCGAGTTCCACCTTTAGAGGAAGGGCGTGACTCCTGGAAGGTAAATGAAAATTCACATGTCTTTACTAGTCAAATGTCCTAGCTTGTCAGTAGCTACTGAAAAAACTGAAAGAATGATAAGGAAAGCAGCAATATTAATATGAGACTTGAGAGTTTTTTTTTGTCGGAATTTGTTCCCATTTATATAAATTATATAAGTTATAACTGTATTGGGAATATAGTTGCTCATACTTTAGTTTAGTTTAGTCTTTATTCAACTGTCAGGCATTTCAGTACAAATACTTACTTAGAGTGTCCAAGAATACGTTTTTTAAAGTTTAGTCGGACCCTGTAAATGCAGAATATGCTCAATATCTCAAATACCCCTTGTTTTATGAAGAAGAAAACCTCATCATGTATTTTTACCCCATGACACAAGAAAAATGAAAAAAACAAAAATAAATAAATATTATGTAGTATGAAAGCAGTATGAAAGGGCTTGCAACAACTAAATTCCTACCAGTTTTTGAATCTTTCAGAGTAGAATATAGCAGATCAATTTTTGTTTCCAAATAATTAAAAACTAAACTCGTAACTTGTTATTTGTCTTTTTGTTTTGGATTCCTGTCTTGATTCACCTGCCGCTATACTTTCCAGGATTTGTACAAGGGTCTCAGGAAATCTGTGACCAGAAAATTCTACAGGACTAGGTATTTGTATTTTTTTATAAGTCTCTCCTCTCTTCTATAATTTTGATACAATTTAGTCTTCTTGTGAACGCATTATTGTATTCCATAATGGAATTTCCATTACTTACCTATGAAAGCTTAGATTAAGGACAGTGTCCTTAATAATCTATAATGTCCTTAAGCTAAGTATGAAAGGGAAAAATGTAGAGTATACACAACTTGGTTGTAGAATAATCCATGTACGTAAATTTTTATGTTCTACAACTTACTGTGTACCAAAAATAAAAGGCAGTACTTAATCCATGTACTTTCTGATTTACAGGAATTCCTTTCGTAACGGAACGTGGCCAACGTCAACAAACAATTTGATTGCCGTTTTTATTCTTACACTCAGTTTAATGCTGGGTGAGCCTGATACCACCATTAAATTCAATAAATTACTCTGGAGAATCGCAGACAGCTTTTTTGACCCCGAAGGTAAGTTGATCAATGCCATAACTTTCTTACCTTTCTCTCGACATTCGTAAATATTGTGATGGACCATCACCGATGGTAGAAAACAAGCACATCTATCTATCTATAATAAATAATTTCTTTGATGACAATTTTCTGTTTAGGAGCTCCAAGATGGCTTCGAGCTACCATCGTTTCCTGGTGTATTGGAATGGTGTCATTCTCCGTATTAATGAAAGGTATTTGATAGTTAAAGGGGTGATTGATTTATTGAGATATTCCTGGAGGATTATTACTCCAGTAAAGGAAATACTTTTTTATTCAACGTGGAAAGTTACAAGGCTGTCAAACATTCAAGTCCTGTGATAAAGTAATTTCATCATCAGTATCATCCCATATTGGGATTAATTTTCTTTAGTTCGTCAATACACACTCCGGATTTTACTCGCATACCGAGGATGGCTGTGTAAGTGAAAATAATATTCTCGAAGACATAAACTGTAATATGATAAATTGTGATGTCCTCTTTTTTGAAATATAGATGAAGCACAAAGGTCACAGTCTATGAAGACGGTGATATGGGCTATTCTTGTCAAGATGGTGTCAGGCTATCAGCCGTCGTTATACAGTTGTCAAAGATCCTTGCCCCGTCTTCCAGTTCCAAATTTGCACAATACCTTGGAACAGTTATTAGTAAGTTTGAAACCCCTTTGTGGCGAGGAAGAGTTGCAAGAGCTAAGGAAAGAAGCAGAGCAATTTGAGAATGGAGTGGGGAGTAAACTCCAACGTATACTCATCTTGAAGAGTTGGTGGGCGCCTAATTATGTCACTGACTGGTGGTATGTCCCTTAGAAATTATGAGTCAATGAATTAATTTATAGTGTTCTAAACTACCACTAATTGTTTGCCAATTTTTAACTTATTGCAATTTTTTTTAAATTGAGGGAGAAATATGTTTATTTAATGGCTCGATCGCCACTTTCGATCAACTCAAATTATTATGGCCTGGGTAACAAATTTTTAACCTTTTATGTATTTCTTTTCATAAAAATCAAGCCAAAAACATTTTAACAAAGGTAAAGAATCGAAAAATGAATGGATTATATTACAGATCAGAGTTACTGGAGTCCTACTTCTTCACAGGTATGAAAAGTGGTCAGAAGTGTAATAATTGTATTATATATCATAAAACAATGACATATTCATGATACTTATTTGTTCCTCACAGACCGTCCGAGCTGCTACAGCAATTTATCATATCATGAATTTCAAAAGGCTCATAGACCGGGTAAGAAGCTTCCAGATTTTACGTTGGTCTATAATGAAGGTTTATAAAGTCTCCATTTATGGAGAGTCTCCATTGGAGACCACTTGGATTTCGATATGGAGCCATCATTTGGGAAACTATTTTTATTTCAGGAAGAACTTCCTCCACTTGTGCTCAGGGGGTATTGCTATTTTTTTTATTTGTAATAATACATGAGGATTTTTTTGTGTAATGTTTACAAATTTATTAACATTTTTTGCTTTATTGGTGTTTTATGACTCGCGGATACTGTGAATTACACATTTAATGTCAACGTGAGTTTAACTTTTAAAAATATTTTCAATATTTCTAATTCAAATTTGTTTTAAAAAAATTCACACCTTTCAACATTTTTCCGTTTAAAAAAAACTTTTACAAATTCTGTTTCTACTCTTTTTTACCTGTAGCTTTGCTTTTGGCCCAAAAAGTACAATTCCCATTTGTATGGCTCAATACGAGAGACTTTTTTCTACGATAAGGTAAAGGAAGAGGAGTACTTATATTGCTAGTGTTAATATTGTGAAAGTTGTGAAACTTCTGAATACTCTGTCTTTTGTTTTACTTTAATTTGTTTCCAGAATTCCAGGAGAAGATATGGATAGACTAAGACACTATGATTCGTGAGTCCACATTAAGACTTTCTATTACATATAACAAAAATGATTCTGCTACAATTGGACAAACTGAGGATATTATGTGTATTTATATTTTTAGAACTGTGTCGAGACATATTGTTGTACAGAGTCGTGGATTGTATTACATAGTTGATGTCTACGATTCTAAAAATCAAATTCTCAGCCCACAAGGTATTTAATTAAATAGTTTAATTTATGACAAACTTATTTTAAAGTTATTCACTTTTCTATTATTTTTATGAAGCTTTCAAATCACAATTTGAGGTAAGTACGACATTAGAAACAATTTACTGTTACAGTACAATATTATTATGATTCATGCAATAAGGATGTGCAATATTTATATTTGACGTCGTTTTAATCAGTGGATTCTTCATGATTCTGAAGTCCAACTGGAGTCTGGTATGAGAATTTTTTAAAACAGATGTGTCACTACGAAATGTTTTCAAAAGGGAACCTTTGGATTGAGTTTTCTTTCTGTATTTAATAGGAAAAGTGTTAGAAACAGCAAGAAGTATGGCAGCTTTGACAACGTTGCAGGTTCAACCTTATTTTGAAAACACCATAATGTTTTGTAAATTGTGTCTCATTTCATTTCATAGCTTTATTAACGTGTTGAGAACATTTCGCATTCACAAAAATGAGTAGATGCTGTAACTTTCTTGTTGCAGCGGTCGGAATGGGCAGGAATTCGTAGTGCATATTTTCGGTCTGGAATCAATAGAGAATCTATGAAAGC
Source organism: Pygmarrhopalites habei (assembly GCA_009870185.1). Lineage (NCBI taxonomy): Eukaryota > Metazoa > Arthropoda > Collembola > Symphypleona > Arrhopalitidae > Pygmarrhopalites > Pygmarrhopalites habei. The sequence goes on along the minus strand of WJFB01003720.1, from coordinate 5,281 downwards.
AATTCAGGAATCCATTCTCATTGTTGTACTGAGTGAAGAAAGTCCATCAACATTGACAGAGAAGGGGAAATATTTATTACATGCAGATGGAGTGTCTCTTTGGTTTGACAAGTGTGTAAATGTTATCTTTTTTAAGGTAAAAAATATTTCAATATGACTTTTGTGGCATTGACTTACATATGTATATTTGGAAGATCTCATTTTTGTGCCTGAATCTAGAATGGCCAGTGTGGAATCAACGTAGAGCATTCAATGGCGGATGCTCCAGCCATGGCTCACGTTTGGGAATATGCGATGACCAAAGAGTAAGTTATATTTGTATGTGTTGTTAAAATGATTTTTTGACCTATTTTTAAAAATATTAGGACGATTGTACAGCTTGATTTCCATTTGACATAGGATTTTAGAAAAGTGGTACACGGAGGATGGCGATATAATGCCCTTGGCAAAATCTTTTCGACAAGGAAAGTTTAGGCGTCCGGCAAGGTAAATGTCTCCATATCCATCTATATGTTTAGAGATCAACAATGACTTATGAAATATGCCAAAAATGTATATTCTATTATGTGTATTTTTACAATTAGAATGGGATGGGAAATTAATCCTAGCTTGGGTACTCAGATTCAAAATGCCGTCCTTTTTGCTCAAAAGGTGTCCTATCCTATTTGAAACATTGATACTTGTTTATACTCGTAAAAAAGCCTACAGATATGAAATAATTTTTTTTCAAATAACTGCCGATATTTATGTACACTGTTTTCCAAATCTTTTTTGAATAGAATAACGCTGATTTGGACTTGGTTATCAAAGACCACAACAAATGGGGGAAGGGATTTATCAAAAAATGCAATATTAGCCCGGACGCTTTTGTCCAGAGTGCATTGCAGTACGTCATTAATACGTACCTACGAGTATTCGTGTATTTGTGTCTGTTATTGATTTATATTTGTTTTTAGATTGGCGTATTATCGGGATGCTGGAACTTTTGCTCAGACATATGAAGCAAGTATGACACGTCTTTACTCTTATGGTAGGACCGAGACAGTCAGATCATGTAGTCAAGAAGCTGCCGAATTTGTCAAGTATTGTTTACATCTCTCTCCCTAACATCATGCATACAAATATGTTTTGAGATTTACAAGGTCGAAGAGTGAAATTTCAAATTTGTATTAATTAGATAACATTTCTTTTTTTATGCCTGTAGGGCAATGGTTAATGATAACCATACAAATGCGGAAAAAGTCTCCCTTTTAATGAGAGCAGCAGATAAGCATCAACAACTGTACAGGGATTCGATGAACGGAATTGGAATAGACCGACACCTTTTTGCTCTATTCGTAAGTCACAATTCTTTCCTCCATTTTGTGATCACCGCAATATTTCGTCAGTTGTTCAGAATATTGAATCATTTACTCACATTTAGCAAGATTTTTCTGTTATACAATAGGATTTAATTTCAATAAGTAATACAGTTTGAAAATTTGTAATTTTATTCCACACGGTTATTTTGTTAATTTCAACAAGGTGTGCTGCAAGGGTTTGGAGGCTGTGAGTTTTATTCTTATTATTCTGTATTTTGTATTTATACATGTTAAAGTCAATACTTCAGTAAATACTTTACTAAAGTATTTACAGAAATAAGTACTAACCCAATGGGTTTGTGTTGTATATTTTGAAAAAATACAGGATTCATCGTTTTTGGAGAAAATCTTGACTCGTCCATGGACTCTGTCTACAAGTCAACAGCCTCAACAGCAATTACAGCATGTGCCTGATATCAATTTACCATTATTTGGGGACAAGGTACACATACCGACCACTTTTTACAACAGCAGACTTTAAGATAATGTAGAAAATGTGTTGAAATCTTTTAAAGAATGCCTCTTTTGCTCTTGTAGGTCAGTCCGGGCGGAGGCTTTGGCCCTGTTTCGGATCAGGGTTATGGAGTTTCATACATGTTGCCATCCGATCACAGAATTTTCTTCCATATTACTTCAAAACATTCCTGCTCTAAAACTAGTTCTTCTCGTAAGTAGAAAAACAAATGTTGTTTACTTCAACATTTTTTTAAAAGAAGTCATTTACCACTCTAGTTAATTGTAATAGGTTTTGCAGATCAGCTCTTCCAGGCTCTGGAGGATTTAAAAAACATATTTAATACTAAAGTAGTAAACGAATAAGTAGAAAGGAGAATTGAGTGAAAGTTTGTACTCGTAACACAGAGGAGGAATCATACAGGTATATTATGTGTGATTCATTTTTTAACTAATGAATTGAATTCATCCAATTTTAATTAATCAAATGATCTTTGTCTAACATTTAATGTAGATATTTTTATTTTGTAGTGGAGTCCCCGTTTGGGTGTCAAGCAGGAAAAGCTCTTGTACATAGGCTGAACAATGTTCATTTCCTTAGATGATTCCAAGCCTTGGGTTATTTTATAAATGACCAGTCTACTTCATCTTGTTAGCCCGATGACATTATGATTTTTTTCACCACTTTTTATTGATAACAAACTTGTATAATGATTCAGGATATAAATGTCTGTCAGCCACTATGTTGATTATTATATTTGTACTTGATTTTATAGTGACATCATACTAGTCACAGTAGTGATCCTGTAGATTTATTGTTGAATAGTAGTAATAATATTATGATGAATACTATGGACAATGTGCATGAGAGTGTGTTCATTTTCTGCCAAAGATATAATTGTGATACTGATCAAGGTGTTGGAAAACACCTTGACACTGATTAGTTAAACGCCCTCTTATCATTCGTAATCAACAAGATTTTGTTTGTGTGGTGAAAACGGTGGTCTAGTGATGACTAGGCATAATAAATGATGAATTTGAATTTTAGTACAAGTAGACTTGTGTCTTAAAATGTTGCACAAGGGTATTTATTAAATTGAATTGCACCAAACGAATGACGGAAAAAATAGATTTGTTGACACATTTTTTCTTATAATTTATGTCGATTCTGTTTATTTTCTAGTTTTGCATTGAGGAAGAGCACACTTCACGACGTAGTAGTGCTGTCTGTATCATTGTTTGCCGTATTAAGTCCGACATGTGTACCATTATTATTTGGCATGACAAGAGTGAGACTCCCTTGATGAACAGAGATAAGTGTGGCCGTCGTGTTGACATCCAGGAAAATCATGGAAAAATGAATTTCTGCCATTTTGTAGGCTTTCAATCTCATGGATTCGAATGAAATTTTGAGCAAGTATTTTTCATTAATTTCCCTCAGGTCATCAATCTCCCCCGAAATATTATACTGTTGGCTTAATTCACACTTTGCCGTATTCCTGTAATGTCATAATATGACCTTATATTATATTATAAGGTTCTAATTTACACTCTAACATTTTTTAACGCTACTGCACTACAGTGAAATGTATTCACATAGTATTTACCTTGAAAGAGGTATTATCTCATTAATGTGACCTTCTGCGTTGATAGCATTTTGGTACCGGATTAAGCCAAAAATATTTGTAGGACTTTGTAACCCCATTTGAATGATACTGACTCGGCCATCAAGCCCATGGTCGTCAACTGAATTTTTTTTCAAAAAGACTTGTATAATAGTTAATTTAATCATGTAACTCTGATAATATACCCTAGTATGTACATACCCACACAGTCAAGACGAAGGGGAAGAAAATTCTGTAAAAATGCAATAGAACAGTCAATATTGATACTAACAGAAACCTCAAAAAATTGACTCTTTCAATAATGAACTTGGTGTCTCAAAGAGCTTGTTATTTGTACAGCTGATGATTCAGTACGCATCCAACAGAGAACAAGGAAAAAGGGTTCTTTGTTGTTTGCAGAAATTATATACTATACCTACGTACTTAAACATCGCTTTGAATATACAAGTTGTGCCAAAATTTTACTTTGTCCGAATGAAAAAACTGAATAAATATTACTTACACAAGTTGGAGCCTCAGGTTTCCATTGTTTCTTGATGCATTGAGAAGTGACCATAGTGCTTTCTCCTTGTGAGTCCTCGTCAACAAAGAATCCGGGAAAGCATCCAAACACAATTCTCTTGGCACCATAACTGTAGTTACTCTACAATATGAATGCTGTGTTGACATATTGTCTCAAAACTTCATATTGGATGGGCTTAGAATTATTTAATATTTTACCAAACCATTTTCATCCATCTTTGGACTACCACAATCTTTAAGAAAAATATGGTCATATGATCAATCACATGAGTACAAATTGGAATTGACATTTCGGATTTTGTCAATTTTAAATACCGTCAGTAGAATTTTGGAACGCAAATATTCCAATAATTATTCCTGCAACAATCACAGCCACAATCAGAAGTAATAGAAGGACTTTTGTACAAGCCCCTTTGGGACCATCCTCACCCAGTGAAAAGGTTTTCGACGCCATCAGTTAATTTTGCAGTTCTCCTCCACTTCTTCACTGTCACAACAAATTACACTAATCACAATTCACTTGGGGTACAAAAACAACAGATTTCTTACCTATAGTAATGGAGATGTATCGTTGTCCCTTACCGTATTGGACACACACATGGACTAGCAGCTCTAGAGCTGCCTTGTATTAAATTCCAGATTTGTGAAAGGGATCGACAATGTATTCTCTGAGTCTGACTGAAGTCTCGGAAATAATTTTTGCATCACAGCTCTCAACTATAAAATGGTATAACTCATTTGATCCAGTTATTCAGTTATAATTCTTACATGTGTGATACTAAAGAGACCTATTGTGTGAGTGGCACGTTTGTAGTGAACATAATCCTGTGGTCACGGAGGGTAGAGTCAAGTGTTGTTCTGATGACACATTGTGGATTTAATGTAACATCTGTTGTATTTAAGCAGACCCTTTTAACAATCTTATATGACATTCTCTGTATTAAATATACGTATATCATTCGAACGTTGAATGAAATCTAAGCAGAAATTAATTGGATAAAAATCTAATTGGCTAAGAAAAAAATCAATATGCCCTTCACCAGTGTAATTTTTTAACTGCATGGAGAAAGTCCTCTGCTTTCTCCAGTATATTTTCAGTTTGTACAGACTTTACATACTTACAAACTCGCTCAAAAAACATTTAAGGTCAAGGGTTGACTGCAGAAACTATTTTTGAAAAGGATGAGATTTTTAAAAAACTTGTTATGACTTTGATGTCATCATAAAGAAAATCAAATGAACCTTTACAGTGTAAATACTACTAAATACATGTACTGTATGCGTGTGGTGATGTAACATCACTGATGTTAGACGCTATGA
>WJFB01003719.1:0-12223 GCA_009870185.1 Pygmarrhopalites habei | reverse complement strand
ACAAAATGTACATCAGATAGATTTTAGTTCTGGTCAGAGACACATAAAAATAAATATAACTCCTCAAATTATGTAACAATTATCGAATTTATCTTGATATAAATTATTTATCATCATCTACCAGTTACAAGTGTTACACTCCGAGGTAAAAAGCGTGTGTGTGTGTGTGGAACAAGAAAAGAAGAGATGATGATTCGTCAATGTCACTTGTCAGAGGGGAATGAAGTGGCCATGTGTGTGTGTCTGTGCGCTCTTCACTCTCTTTTTCTAGAAGAACATCTCTCAAAATTGGGAAAATTTAAGATGCTAATGGAAATCCTAATATTAACCCACGTTTTCTGTGTTGTAACAAACCACACCGAATACTCTTCGACGAATATTCTTTCCCATCCTCCTCCCACACGGTTGTGCGTGTGTCCTACACTTGCCCTCCTAAAAAAGGGGACACTTTATTTTACGGGAGAGTGTAGAAAAAAAATAAAATTTACATATCCAATCAAGTTGAAAGTGTTTCGAAAAGCCTTTTTTAACCGTTGCGTATCTCTACAGTACAAGAGAGAGATCCACACACACACACACACACAAAAGAGAGTGTATGGATTATTATAGCTAATAATTTCATTCTAAGCTTCCCCTCCAGGGATGTCACTGGAAAAGAGGATGATGGATTGATCGTTGTCCTCTGGAGAAAAGAAGCGTCGACAAGAGAGAGAGATTTACATATAGAGTATTAGCAACATGTTTCGGAGAAAGGTACTGGTGAAAGTAAAGCTTTCACCGGGTACAGATACAACAGTTGATGGGTCAAAAAGTCGTGGATGAATCCGAATCGAAATCGTGTGTGTGCCATTTTTTCTATTTATGTGTGTGTGGTTATGTGTGTGTCCATATTCTCCTCCCATCTCTCTCTACGTGTGTGTGTGTTCGGAATGATGATGGACAAAATAACATTTTATTATTATTACACGAGAAATTATTACAACTCTTTCTCATTGGGGGAAAAGAGTTGTGGGTCGGAAGGAGACTTGGTCCAGTCCACTTTTTGAATTACACAACCTATTATCATACATACAAAAGCATACAAGGAGGAGGAGAACGGGAGGAGAACGGGAGGACGACGGATGGATATAAAATAAAATGTGGATCCGATAACGGAGAAACTTATCGTTTTACTAACTATCTCTACTTTCCCCGTGTGTGTGTATCTGTGTGGTCGTGGCTGAGTGTGTGTGTTGGAACTTGAGAGAGAACAAGTTGGAGGAGAAGAAACATCTACTAAAATGATCTACTACATATTATTACAGTAAAAAAGGAGGAGGGAGAAAAAACTCCATTCTTCTTCTTCTGCTTCTCTTGACTTCCTCCGTAAAAAGTACTGTTCAAGTACATGGGACATTTAATACGACTTATCGATTCTCATGGACCCTCCCTCCTCCTCCCTCTTCCTCTTGTGTAAAGAACCTTTTAGAATATTTGTCCCTTTTTCTTCTTCTCGAAATTTTTTTTTGTCCAGCCAAAAAGTGGGAGCACTATACAATACAATCAAAAGTTCCACAGAGAGAGAGAAAAGAAAAAGAGAGTAACAAGTTCATCTCTTCTTCTCCATTCTATTCTTTCTCCTCCCATCCTCCTCCGTCCTCCTCCATTCTTTCCTCTCATTCACTGAAGAAGAATTCAATGAAGAGAAGACAATCGAGAATTTTCCTTCTGTCCTTCCCAACAGAAAACTCTTAAAACTTGTCAAGAAAAAATTGACAAGGGAAAATAATTGAAAATGTTCTGTTCCAAAATTAGAAATTGTGTGCGTATCTCTCACTCTGTCTCTGCGTGTGTGTGTGTCTATTTTCTATTGATTCCAAATCCAACATTTACATTTGAAACTGATAGGGATAAAACGAAGTACTTAGCATGTAATTAATTTTCCCCCTCTTAAGTAAAGTAAAACTTTGCATCATCCTCATTTCCCCATTTTGCGAAGGATCTTTCGCAGCCAAAAACTTTTTCACTCTCTTTTTTCCGTGTGTGGGTGTGTGTGTGTGTGTGGATCTTTGTATATAAAATCCGGAATTATTGATTCTTTTCTACAGTCACAGCTATAGCTTATAATACAGTCAGTAAAACGAGGAGGAATAAGACACAGACAGTTAAGTCTTCTAAAGAGAGTCTCCAAAAAAAGAGAGCAACACACACACACTGTTATATTACCATGAGTATTAAATTCCAGCGGAGACCTGGAACTGGAATAAAATGAGATGGACAATATAAAAAGAGGAGGTCTATAAAAAAACTTTGTCAACTTGGTTCTCTTTTTAATATTCTGTCTTTTCTCCAGTTCTGACCGCCAAGACTCAAAAATAGAAGAGGGGAAGAAATTGGACAGGAGTAAAAGTTGCCCGATTTTTTCTGTTTTTTTTTCTGTTGTGGGTGGAGAAACTGTTGACAAAATATTTCTGGACAATATTTTTCTCTGACTTACATGATGGTGAGTAGGAAATGGACGGAGAATGGAGGGTGCGTGGACTTGTTGATGGGACAAGGACGAGAAAAAGAAGAGTCGAGAAGAACAACAAAACTTTTTCTCCTTCCTTCCATTCTCCATGGAGTCCCATGTCTCTCCTTTTAATTCGGAAATGGATAGTCCCGGCACACACAAACACTGCACCGACGTATCCGGTATTTTTGAGACAAGTATTTTTTCCACTCTTCCTGGATCCTGGGTAATATTTAGAACACACACGTTGTAATATTTGTAACACACACGCTCTCTTCTCCGTAAAAATCCGGGAATCTTTTTTCCTCGCTTCAATCTTTGGACAGGTGTGTGTGTGTCTGCGTGTGTGTTGTGTGGAACTCGGCCCCAACTTAAATGTTGTCAAGGTTTCAACTTAAATCTCCAATTGTTCTCCTCCTCAATTCCCTCCTCCGAACTAATAGAGATACCTAAAGCGTGTGTGTGTGGATTGAGAGGATGAAAACAAGTTTCGTCCCTACTTGGCTCTCTCGTCACATGTTCAATTAATCTTCTTCAAGTTCTTTATCCTGTCCTCAACATCTTCTCTCCTCCTCCGTAATCTTTGATGGTGTGCAAAAAAAGACATATTTTTGAGCCTCAACTCATCCTCCCTTGACTACATTGTTTCCTCTTATCACACACACACAATAATTAATTATGCGAGCCAATCAATCCCAGACAATAATACAATAGCCCCATTTGTTACACAACCACCTGACGTGTCCGTCGTTGCCCGCTTTCCGTCCACCACCCATCAAGGACACAATTGGCTTCGCCCCATCATCAAAAAAAAAGTTTACCGTGCATTGGATCCGCGGATTTAATGTAAAATATCCCGACATTCATCATTTTTGGCAATCCATGGTCATGTGAGGTGCGTGTGTGTGAATTCCTCTGGAGCAAGTCTTGATACTGTGGCGTCGAATTATGTAAGTAAAGAAGATGATGGCTTCATTGAACCTTTCTCAAAAAACTTAAATCAATGTTCAACACTTTACCATTTGGAGAGGGAGAGGAAAAAAAGAGTTAACATCAATAAATTCCAATGTAAAGAGAGTTTAATTCATGGTAGGTACATAATTATGCGTGTGTGAGGAGAGGGGGGAAAGATAATATCGTTTCAAGATTCCGGACGGAATACTTTTGATCTGATACTAACACTGTATTATGTTATTCACAAACCACAGGGTACAAAAAAGTCAGGGCTGATACACTTTGTAAATGGGTTTTGAGAATGATGAGTGTGCGGAGGGAGAGAAAGAGAGAGCGTGTGTGTGCGAGGGTGAGAGAGTACATTTAATAAATTCGTCATTTTAACGACCTCGCAATGTCCGCCCTAAGTGCTTTACTTTTTAACCTCATGTATATTTTATGACTGTGTACCACATCCTACTACTAACTACCATGTAGTATGTACAAGGGTGAAGAGAGAGAGAGAGTTTCCCAACCGAATCTCGGGTACGATATAGAAAAAGTTTTTTCTTGTCAGCTTTCCCCATCTCCATCAACTTTTCCCATCATCTACTCTCCCTGTACCAACTTCCTCTGGCACTGCAAGTCTCCTGGAAGTGAAGTGTGGCTGGAAGGAGGAAGGGAAGGGGAAGAGGAACAATTCATTAATTAGCTCATCAAAATTTTGACCATTTTTTTATGTTCTCGTGTATTCTAGCCCAGAAAAAAAGATCTCACCTCTGACATTATGTCCTCACTCAGATGAAGTAATCATCCCAGAGCATTCAATTTAGCTGCTTTTCAATTTGGATTTTGTATTTTTGCAGTGATGGTGTAATTAGTAAAAAATCTGTACTACGAAATCCTAGAGTTTTTTTTACAGAGGTCAAATAGCAAATTCACTGCAAAAGCAAGGAAATGGTAAAATAAATGTCAGACTTCGACGCCGTTCACGTCTATTTATGTGTTCAGTTTTTATGTGCAGTCGCCACAAATGCCATATATAAACAAGTGGCGTCCAAGTCAAACATTTTTGAAGTGAACTTATCTCTTTACCTTTTGACCTTTGGAGGTCAAGGGAAGTAATCGCCCAAAAATGGTCCATTTAAACGTTTAGCTACGGAAGCCAAAATTTAATGTCAATCGAACAGAAATTGACTTTGACATGTTATGCCTGCCATGTCTTTTTTGAAAAAAGTTTTTTCTGACAAGAATTGGTCAATCTTTTTAAATATTGTCGATTCAGCCTAAAAAATTGAATCTTTTCAACTAAAAATGTGTCTGACTTTGTGCGGAGCAGAGAACATCGTCCATTGACGCCATTTGGGTTTCTTATTCCCTCCTCCCTCAGGATTTTTACGACTGATAAGCCACACTTTTCATTACTTTTTGACTGTAATTACTTCAAGTTTAAATGATCTAAGAGTTTCTCCTCCTCCTCCGACTAAACGAGGAGGACTAACACTTAGTTGTCATTAAAAGCTAAAAATATTCCTCCCATTTATTATCCTCCTCTTCCTATCTTGTCCACATCCCACATCCATTTTTACGACATTGCAAATTAATCAAGTGTCAATGTAGGAAAGACAATGAAATAATAAATATTGTCATTATTTAGTCTAGCATGTCGAAAAAAAACCCTTCACGTCATCTTCATTCTTTTCCTCTTGAGTACGCATTGTACGTAGGATTGGAATTTGTTTTTTCCCCTCTTTTTAATCTACATATTAAAGATTTTTTACGCTATTTTCCTCCTCCTCCCTATCATTCGACTACGGTAATTGCCCTAGGTCATCTTGCATCTCAATCGAGTATGAAGAGTCTACGATGCAGACACAGAATGTCTAAAAAACTTACAAGATAGAGACAGAGAGAGAGAGAGAGAGAGAGGTGGATTAAAAATCCTGTTTTTTTCTCGCTCTTCATCTTCTTTTTGCATAAGATTCCATCGATCGTCTCTCTCTATCTCTCTTTTTGTGTGTGTCTGGGAGACGTTGTCAGGGATGTTGACAGATTAATAGGGGCATCCACAAGACAGGGCAAAGAGGATCATCATCATCCTATGTTATGCATGTATCTCTCCTCATCATTACACAAGATAAAAGTATGCGGTTTATGGCCCATAGCCATTTTAATTCCCGACCGGTTCAATGTCTTAAAGACGTGTCCATCCTCCCCACACACACACACTTGACACTCTACTCTGTAGACATTTGAACATGCTCATAAATAAATATGATGTACAAAGTTACTGGATTACAATCCAACAAATGTTTGTCCAATTAATTTTGAATTAATAAAATTAATAAAAACTGGATTTCTTTTTCTTTTGATAGACAGAATGGCAGAATATTATTGACACTTTTTATTGTAGCAACCAGCACTCCTCCTTCCAGTCAGTTTTTATTTAGAAAAATTACATGAATTTTTTTTGCATAATTTTAAAATATCTCACTGCACAACTTCATATTTTTTTGGTACTTCATTTTTCAAAAGTTAGCGGTTAAAATCCCTCACTGTCACACGTGGATGATATGTGAAGAGGTCATTTTCTTGTCACTGTTCTTTTTCGTTGGTCAACATATTTTTTTAGAACCATACTGCATCGGCCACATTATTTCTCTTTGGTGAGGAACTGTCGTCATCGTCATCGTCCGCATGATAACGATAAATTTGAGTGGCCATTGGATTATTCCGTTTGATTTCATCATAGAATTTGAAGACGACGAAGAGACCCAGGAAGTGGAAGAGCGTTTCGGAGAATGTGAAAATACAAGTGAAGACTGCTTTCATTCCCATCACGTACATAAAGTACAGGATACAAAGTTTGATGAGGAGGATACAGATAAGGAAAACTCCCGTCTTCAACCAAACTTGACTTGCTTCGAAGGCTTTAATAAAAATACTCTGCACATCCCAAAATAATGGATATTACATTTAGAGAAACATTTTTGTTTGGAAGGAGATTAGTTCATTTTCACCGGATCCAGTTTTAAATGACCGATTTCCGGGGGATCTTTTCGATTGACCTCCAAGGAAAATAAAAGAAAAGGTAAATGCTAAGAAAATTGATTAACTTCGACGCCACTCATGACTTAAAATCACCTCGTCAGTGATTTTGAAAATTAGGTTGGCTCGCTGTGTGGAATTTTGAGGTTATAAGATTTGTTAAGGAAGTCGGACAGTTTATTTTGACCTCTGGAAGTCAAAGGGTGTGATCTCTCGGAGAAATCGGTTCATTTAAATAATGACCAGGGAAATTCCAAGAAATTTCAGGGCAAAATTTGGATCACACGAAAAGTGATTTTTTTAAAAATTTAATTTAATTTACTCTGAATTTCCGTTAGTTAAATTACATTTCTATTTTTAAAATTAATAATCAATTATCCTAAGAGTATACCTTTTTGTTTGAGGCGTTAAATAGTCCGACAGCCACAAGCAACTGAAGAAAATTCACTGAAATTAAAAAAGAGCAATTTTCAAGAGAGAAAAAAATCACTCCTTTTCTATAGCAAAGTAAAGAGTAAAGTAAAAAGTTTCCTTTCATCTTCATCAAATTCAATGAAGGAGAAAACAAATGAGGATAAAATGGAGTATAAATTGAATGAAAAAAAATTGTTGTCTGAGATAGAAAAGAGAGACAGAGAGAGTAATAAATACATTCTTTGCTCACCACTCAGAATCCCGATCCAGGAGATGACTTCCATGTACCCCGTGATGTTTACTACCCGAAAAAAAGACACAACAAAAAGGAAGGTCAGGAATATTATCATTTATCTATTCGTCCTCTTCCCGAAAATTGGCTCAAGTTCAAAAAAAAAGTTAAGTGGACAATCATCTTTTAGATGGACAACAGAGCCCAAAACTTTTTTTCCTCTTTCCATTTATCTCTTTCTCCACTTTTCCCAGGGTCAAAAGAAAATGTCGGGGAAGATGTTCGAATGTTGAACAAGAGGAAAAGAAGTGCGTATTTACACAAAAAGTCAACTTTTTTTACATGAAAGGACTCACACTCTCCAGGGGTCATAGGGACTCTAGGAAGGAGCCAGTTGTCCTCTTGTTTTCTCGTCTTTTCTGTCATCTCCGATCCCTGTGTCTGCTAAATTTTATCAAATCAACTGGTAAAGTTTTTCAAAATTTACAACTATTTAACACACACACAACAGATAGTTACATAATAATATAATGGAAACTGCGGACTGACTGGTAATTCCTGGACCATTAGCGTGAGGCCATGGAAAACGAGGAGGACCATTGCGAATATCTGCAATAAAATTAATTTTTTATTACTCCAATGAGTACAACATCTTTTTAATTGCAACATTTAACCTTTGAGGTCATTCTTTCCCGTCACATCTGTCCCTCCCTCTTTTTCACCATTTTTCAATCGAATCCACAAAATGCGAAAAACCAGTCAACTTTCCCTTTCCCGACTTTCACTCTCTCAAAGATTAATCAATCTCTCTTAACCATCAATTATTTCCAATCCAAATTAAAACACACAGAGTGCCCCGTCCTGACCGGGTAGGAACACATGATCCATGACACTTAATGATGACTGACAACTAACTTTTAAACTTGGTTAAACTAGTCGTATAATTTAATTAGACTCTTCTAATGCTCCGTGTCCCCCGGGGACACGTGTCTCCCGGGGTTTAAGGAGACTCTCTGTCGGGCGTAAAAAACTGTGAATAGGTCTAAATTAATTTTATGAAAAGGACTCGAACTACACCATTTCTATCTTCATCAAATAATCTCTCTCTCTCCACGCACAGATAGAAGAAAGAGGGGGGTCTAAATTAACCTAGTACATTAAACCGGGACAAAATTAGTTTACACGCCCTGTATCCCTTTTTTCGGTATGTGAAAGGAGAGAAATTGCAAAATGACAATCAAAAGAAGGATCGTTTCCATCGTCAAAAAGTGAATTTGAAAAACAGACTGGATCCCTCTTCATTTTATTGTGTGTGTGTAAGTCTCAAACTTTATGTCTTTGTCTGTCTCCGCTTCTCTCTCTCTCTTTACAGGAAGATGACACACAGAGACACACGCAAGGCCAGAGGACAAAGAGATCGGGACAAGAGAAATTAAATTAGACTCTATTTTATTCCCTTGGCGTGGCTTCCCATGCAAAATTCTGTTGACACTTTTTTTTAAGTCCTTCCTTCCTTCCTTCTGTGTGAAACAGGGAAAACTTCCTTTTGTCCTCTTTATATACACAAAAATTTTATTTTTCATGAATTCTTCATAAAAAGATATAAAAGTGTCATCCTAATACTGCATAATTTAGGGAGGAAGAAATGAGACTTTCTCATTGAGAAATAGGAAGAGAGAGAAATAATAATGTACAGCAGAGAAGAAAAAGACGAAGTTAATTTGTTCAATAAAATAATAATCTCAATTCCAAGGCTTGGATCCTGAGGATTCATGATCAAAGGACGAAAACGGAATACAACTGAGGAGATTTATATCCTTCAGAGTAAATATAATTAAAATACAAAATATACAACAAGACACAAAGATCTTTTCAGTATTCCACTCCCCCCATTCGAAATTCCAACTTTGTAATCTCCACAAGGAAAATGAAAAGAGGAAAAAGAGATTTTCAAGAGTCTTAAAAGTATCTCTCTCTCTTTTTTAGACATGGACAAAATCTCTCTCTTTGTGTTCAGATCCCTTTTGAAAGGATATAAATCTTCGATGTAATAATATTTCCTCATTCATCCCAACAAAAAAATGTGGAGACTATTCAATCCACATATTTCAAGTGAAACATTCTATACAGCAGTAAGTCTCCATTAAAAAAATATTATTTTTAAAAATACGAAAGCGGAAAAATTAATTCAAAAGTACTTTTTCATCCTGGAAAATAATTTTTAAATTGAATTTTCTTTTTTAAAAAATAAATACAAGGTTTTGTATCCCATTTTTAACAAAAGTGTGCAAATATCTTTGGATTTAGGAAGGAAATTATTATGGGGACAAGACATAGTCCAACTGTGTGCTGAAAATTGACAAATTTGCTTTACTTTGACCCTCAGAGGTCAGAATATAATAATATTTTATTATTTATAAAATATGCCATGTTCACAAATTTGTTAAACCTCGACGTCGCTCATGAGTTTACTCGCCTTTTTGGCAAAATGCACAAAACACGTACCTTGGCAAAAATTCGAGTGAACGGCGTCGAAGTGCACACCATAAAAAACAATTTTATTTCTGCTTCACATCGGTCGCAATTTTGCAAATTGCAAATTGTGTTTGAAAATTATGTTAAAAATTAAAAAAAATATTTTATCGCATACCCCATCAACAGCCGCGATAATCTGTGCTGGTTGTCGATTCCTCATCATCGTGAGTGGCATCATTGTTCCTCCACTAG
Source organism: Pygmarrhopalites habei (assembly GCA_009870185.1). Classification (NCBI taxonomy): domain Eukaryota; kingdom Metazoa; phylum Arthropoda; class Collembola; order Symphypleona; family Arrhopalitidae; genus Pygmarrhopalites; species Pygmarrhopalites habei. The sequence continues at coordinate 2,378 of WJFB01003719.1, read as the reverse complement.
CTAAATAAGTGGCTGTCCCTGGATTAACGGAATTCGTCATTGCTGTGGTCGAGGCTGTGGACATATTATTGGTCAATTGTGCATGGACTGGAGTGGAGTTGACTGAATTGGATGGGAATTGAAGAGGTGGAAGGGGGAAGTGACGAGGTTGAGAAGGTGGGGAGTCGTAGTAAGGTTGGTAGTGGTGATAAGACAATTGTGGATGCATTGTCATCTTCCCCCCTCCCGTGTACTTGAAATGATCCATCAATTCCATATTTCCAATCCAATCCTCTTCTTCCTCCACCCACTCACCATTTGCCTCTTGATCACCTACACATACACACACACACACCAAACAATCTAGTCAATTTCTTTCTCCACATTTCAAAAAAATCAATTTTTTTCAATATGATATTTATTCCTGTCCCTCCCTGTCCTCTCTCTCTCCCTCTCTCTCCAAAATTTCCATTACAAAATGCCAAGTTTCCATACTGTGCCAGGCCATGAGGGAGACTCTCATATGTAAATAAGCAATCCAGACACACACACACATTCACTCACATGCATTTTACATCGTCTCAATTTCATTTCTCTGCTTGCAGCTTCTGGAAAATCGATTCCAGCAGTTCCAGCACCAAAAGTACATACGTGCATAATATGAGCGCACACACACACAGACACACATCCTCGCAAAAAATATTTGCAAAAAAAGAGACACACACACACAACAAATTGAAATTCGTAGAAAATAAAAGTGAGAAAAAAAGTTTATTTTTACTCTCTGCCTCTCTGTGTGTGTCTGTGTAGTGGAGAGAGAGTCTAGTAATAAATATCTGTTACAAAATCCAACGATTTACAAACTTTCTCTTTTGCCAACCCATGCCAAGCGTCTTCGTCGCGTGTGTGTGTGTGTCTCTTTCTCGCTCTTCTTTTTCCTGCAAGAGTCATGCGGAATGGAAAATCGTCAACTAGAGAAAGCGTCTCAGAAACGGCGGAGAAAAAAAAGTTGATTCTCATTTGTAGTTAAAGTGAGTCAAAGTGTGAGGCAGAGCGTTAAAAAAACTCAAGTATCACAGCCAGACACACGCAGAAGAGAGAGAGAGAAAGATGCATGTTTTCCCCATACTTTCTCCTCTGCTCTATTTACTTGTTGTATTCCAGCATTTTTGCGGAGGCATCAAGTGGAACGAGGGAAATGACAATGAGATGGACGGAGGAGTGAAAGTGTGAGAGTGAAAGTAGGAGAAAGGGTGGGTAACTCTCCTGACCCACACAAAACAATAGTGATGACATGACCAGGAGTAACCATGGATGAAACCACTAAATGGGAGAGATTTGAAGGATGGAGAACGTCGGATTGAAATATGAGATGTACCGTAAAATCCTTGTTCCACCCGGTAAAAAATTATCCCCCGAATAGTCTTCAATGTAAAAGAACCAGGAATTCCAAGGAGAAAGTTGTACTTATAAATTTTAGATTTGACCACCGTCATTTTTTTGTCGATGATTACGACAACCGATGAAAGCCAATGGAACTCCGAGGAAAGTGCCCGGGTGAGGGAACAGAGATTTCGGTACATTTTTGATGGAGATTCCAGAGGGAGAGAGGGAGAATCTGGAGGGGATAAAGATAAACCCTTGTCTCTATTCACAGAGTCTAAATCTGTAAGATTCGTCGGGGAAGCCCAAGGATTGTGAGACTCTTTGGATAATGTTTCTCTTGGCAACCTTCTTTTTTTCATCTTTCTCCTTCTCCTTCCATCTCCTCCCGCCTTCTCCTCCTCCTCCTCCTCCAGTTTGGGTGGGCTTTTATCACTCCACACTCCATAGAAATTGAAGTCATAGCCAACTTCTTGCAACATCTTCAACATCCTTCATCTCATTCTCATCTCCTCTTTTTCCCCTTCATGCCTCATGCACTTGTGTGCCTGTGTGCCTCTCTCTCTCTCTCTTGACTTGAATCTCTCCACTTTCTCCCTCACCCCACTATTGAGGAGTCAATGTGGATTATGGAATGGAGCAAATAGACGAGAATAGAATCAACTTCAACTCTTTTAATCCTCCCCCCTTTGAGTTCTCTCCCTCTTCTTTACTTCACCACTCCACGTCAACTTTACCTCTCAAAATATTTTCACTTTCAATTTCTTCAGGCACCCGTCCACCACTCACTCATCACCCTCTCCTCCTTCTCCTCCTCTTTCTGGAGCCTCCACCCACGGTTGGAGGTGTAGGGGAATAAACATGTTGTTTTAAAAACAAACTTTTGGAAAACACCAACAAGGAAAAACATGGACGAAAAAGGACATGGCACAGTCTGAAGGGAAAATCCTGTCCAGATGGATTTTGACAAAAATGTCATTACACAGCTTCAGGGTACATAATGAACACGTCCAGAA
>WJFB01003718.1:0-12229 GCA_009870185.1 Pygmarrhopalites habei | reverse complement strand
TTTTTTTGCAACACCTTGGTAGTGGACCTTATTATTTTTGAATGTAGGGCAGCTCAAAATTATATAACATCAGCGTTGGCAACCCAGTTTCCACGATTGTTAGTTATTGGAGAAGAAGGGGAGGGTGTCGTTGAAAATTTTGATGATTTAATCACTCCGTCAAATGTACTTGAGAATGCCACAATATCGTCTGAAATTCTTCAAAAGTGTGTACCAGAGCACCTGGAAAATTTAGCAGAAGAAGATGTGAGATGAGAATGTACTTTTAGTTTTAATATGTATATTTTTAAAAGTTTTAAAGAGTAGCGTAATTTATTGTTGTGTAGTATTCCAATGTTTTGTTTTTGTTGGTAAATTGTTGCAGTTAGTAGTATGGGTTGATCCCCTAGACGGAACAGCTGAATTTACCAAAGGTAAGAATTCAATTAGTGAAATATTGTCATACAAAATTTGCATTAATAATGCAGTGACAAAAATTGTACTTCTAATATTAGGCGTCACCGAAGGAGTCACAGTTTTAGTTGGACTCGCTACCAAAGGGAAGGCCATCGGAGGAGTAATTGGACAACCTTTTTATACAGCCAACGGTGTTCAAGGAAGAACTATTTGGGGTTAGTTTTACCTTGTAAACCTGACATGTTATGTCTGTTTTATTAATTTTAATCATTACATATTCTGAAACTATTTAGGAATTCCTGGCGTTGGTTATGGAGGCCTAGTCGTTAATCCTGCACCCAAAGATAAACGTATTATTTGTACAACCCGATCCCATTCAAATCCTCGAGTAGAGGCTGTATTAAATGCTTTGGAACCTGATGAGGTATTGCGTGTCGGTGGAGCTGGGTATAAGGTGAGGATTTTGGACAACATGATTAAAAGTTAAATTAAACCAATGTTTTCATCATAATTGTATTCCCCCCAGACAATACTACTAATGGAAGGTCGAGCCAATGCGTACGTTTTTGCAAGTGCTGGGTGTAAAAAGTGGGATTCGTGTGCTCCGGAAGCTGTACTCGGAGGTATAATCTTTTTTACTGGTGATTAGAATGACTAGATTAATTTTGCAAAAATTAATGATTTTTTTACTACATCATCCTTCCAGCCACAGGTGGAATAATGACAGACTTGGTTGGTCAGCACTACCAATATCATAAAGATGTAAGTTAAACCATCAATTATGATTCATGAACATTTTGTTTTATTTATTTTACATGACAAATGATTGGTAATTTGGGTTGTCTCTTAGGTACAATTTGTCAACGAGGGAGGGATACTGGCGACTGCACCACAAGAAAATTTCGATTGGTATGTTCAGAAAATTCCAAAGTGAAAGTAATTCAACATTTCGAAGCGCATCATTCATCTATTTTTTACATATTACGTGTTATATGTATCAATCAAAAATGCGAAGCTCGCTTACAAAACAACTCGGAAAAATTTCGCCTTTGACAAAATATGTATTCCATTGAATGTAATTGGATGTAAATGATATTCACAATTTAACCTCATGTAATCAGTCCTCCTCCTTGTGATTCAATTGTTTTAATGACTTGAGATTTTCATTCACGTGTTATATAACAAGAAGAAAATAAAATCGAACGTTTACACGGATTTCTATTGTGCATATTTTTAATGATACATGTATTTTGTTTGACTTTAGATGTGTCACATTAAGCGTAGGAGAAAAAAAATCTACATGTATTTGTGTTTATGCGTACATGTCACAAAAACAAACGGACAATTTATTATCACAAGGGCATCAGATCGAAATCTAGAGAGAGTTGATTAGGATGTGGTTTAGTGGCATCAATTGAAGGGAATGAAATTCATTTAATGAAGACGTTACAAGTTCAAAGGCTGCATATTGTATGACGTGATGACTCTGTGGAAAATTATTCTTCAGTCATCAGTTCAGACTCTGTAGCTGTGATTTTGCACTGTTCGGAAAGGACCGTTTCACAAACATTGTAATTTAAGGAAAGTTGAGAAAGCGGACCGTGTCAAAGTGAGTTTATTTTTTTCTTAGACAAGTTAAACTATCACTGAAAATTTAATATTTTTTAAAAAGTTTTTTTTATCTTCTTATTGTAGATGCCCTCGCTGAAAGCACTGATACTGCTAATTGGCTTTGTCACTCAGGTTGACTTTTTTAAGATGAGAACTAATTTAATTTCAATCTCTTTATCATGAATGTAAGTACTAGTAACTTTGTATGGAAATGTATTTTAGGCGACTGGTAACACCTGGAAAGCTTACGGTGAGATTAATTGTTACGTTTTGTTGTAATCCATTATTGACAACTTCAATATAATTAATTTGTATTTTAATTGTAGGCGAGCCTTGTAGTCAAGTTGAGAAATGTAATCCCCGACAGTTATTAAATTGTATCCAAGGAATCTGTAGCTGTCCTCAACCCGAGACTATCCTTTACGATCATATGGTAATAACGTTTAACTGTTTTTGTGACTGGTAATAATAATTGTGAAGCTTGCTTTCATTTGCTGACATCGGCCTTTTTAGACTCAAACTTGTGTAAGTCGTGTGGGGAAAACTTGTGGTCCAATCCAGTCCAAGTCGGACATCAAAACAACCATGGTTTTGGATTGTGTAGAGGATGCTATATGCGACGATGGATTCTGTATATGCTCTACCGGGTAAGCACATCTTTTCTCACCTGGAAATATGATGGTACAATTTAATTACCTGCTTTCATACTCTAATTGATTTCCTGCAGTTATTTTGGCTCTATCCATGGAACTTGTTTGAAGTAAGTATAAATTGATGTCATACACCGAGTTATTTGTCATCTTTCCTTTTTGAGTTGATTATTTACTGATTAATTTACTTTTTGCAACCCAGAAAGAAGAATAATGGTGAGGCATGTTATCATGAACGTGAGTGTACTGACAGGTAAAAATTTTAGAATACATGTTAGTTACTTATTTACTTAGTTATATGTTAATTCTTTTCGTAAATTTTTTTTTCAAAATGGTTAATCAGTTATTCCAAGCCCTTGGTCTGTGACAGTGGAATTTGCCAGTGCGATCCTAGGGTTCAAATTTATGATGAAGAAAGGTCCGATTGCAATTTTTACTTTATTTTATATAAACTCTACGTGTACGATAGGAATTTTATACTGATGTTTTCTTAAAATCTGTAGATTTGCCTGTGTGGGCCTTGTTGGTAGTAGTTGCAATTCTACTTCCTACTCAAATGAGTGTGCAGAACATGCCGAGTGTAGAAATGGATTCTGTGTCTGTCAAAATGGTAAGACTGTATTCATTTCAAAATCAGCGTAATACAAAATGCAAAATTGGTTTAATTGTGGTTTCTACAGGCTATGCTGAGACTTCCAATTCAACCTGTGAAAACGATTATGGTCAGAGTTGCGGGTATCTTTGTTCATTAAAAATATAAACCCATTTCAACTTGTGCATTTAAAACTTTATGAAAATTATTTTAATTGATGTTGTCTCTTCCTCCTAGTCTCCATTACCCATGCTCTGACGTACAACTTGCCTGTATAAACGGTAATCTTCCAAGACATTGTTATCAGGACAGTGCAAAAAAAAATGTAACGATTTATCACAAATGATATATTTACAGTGATATTTTGCTTATATTAATTCCCTTCCTGATCTTCCAGGAAAATGCAACTGCAAGTTGCCTCTACATCAACGTTACGACATGAAAAATAAAGAATGTGTGAGCTTGGTTTCTGGACCCTGTACTCTAGTCAATGTGACTAGGGATGACTCGACATTAGCTGACCGGGAAAACAAAGGCATCATAAGGTGAGTGGTTAACTTGAAACTTTTTTCTTCTCGAATAGTCATTTTGAAGAATTATTTCTAAAATTTCAGGATAGAGCAAAAGTGTATCAGGAATGCAGAATGTGTGGATAAGGGTTTTTATAATGAATGTAAATGTGAAAGTGGATTTGTCCAGACAAAAGATGGGACATGTGAGTCACAGATCATTACTCATTATTAAGTTATTTACCTATTTATTAAATAGTACTTTAAAGTATTTTCCCCATCAAGGTGCTCCTGGTTATGGGGAACCTTGTGAGGTAATTTGTTCATTTTTTCTTCCAAACTCTGTACAGCCAGCCATAATAATGATATTTTAATATAACGGAAAAATAAAATCAACATGATATTATGTATTGCATATTATTTTAGGCTGACGAATGTGACCCTAATACACCAGGGATCGTTTGCCGAAATGGAAAATGTGACTGTTCTGACCTTTTCCAAGGTAAAAATCCTTGATCTTGTAATCCAATTCAAGCATCTCAAGTACAATATGTACTTAGTATTTCTTTATGCTTTATCTTATTTCCAGTGTACGATAGGAGTGCACGAAAATGTGTGGGGTTAGGTGAGAAATGAAAGAGAAAATAAATGCTTTCACCTGTTTTTTAATGCTAAAATTGATCAATTATTTAAAGAATATGTGAATTTTGTATGGATTTAGTCGGCTCAAGATGCACAGTGAGGGATTCACAGTGTGTGGAATTTGCCAGTTGCGTTCTTCAAGGTAAGTACTAAATTACATTGTTTTTCCTTTAAAATGGGCAACAAATCTCAAACCGTTATTTTGTCTTTAGCTCACAGTCAGGTTGACGGAAAATGTCTGTGTGATAAATATGCAACGGAGATTGAGAACCGAACCTGTGTCTACCCTGTGTGAACTTTTTAAAGTGATTGTTATTGTGACACTGCTCCCTCAATTTAGCTGATTGAATTCTGATGATGATGCTTCACGATTTTAAGCTTGATCCATACAATCTCTTTGCTGTATGAATCACAGTCTTTAATACACACACACACCATAGGTTCCTAACTCAACAACTTTTGAAAAATTTTATATATACACAAGGTAAATAAGCCTTGTGTAAAAGTGAACAAATGTATATCAAGTGCAATACTCAGTTAAGTAAAGTAAAGAGTGAAAGAGACAAAAATGATGGTCGTACTCTATTTCATCTTCTCATTATCTGTCTATTATTGGTTTTTGGATATTGTTTCCAGTTTTTTACATAGATATTTGACCCTTCATTGTCAATTTTCTCCTTTTAACTGGTTACTACTTTACACTGAAAGTACATACGAAAAGTAAACACTGACTTTGTAGTACATGATCAGCTGAAATGACTTTGTCCAGATATTTTTAGCCTATTTTTTAGAACTTGATGACTACTGTGTAGTGCACACTGTGTACAACAATTACATATTATACACCTGATGACTTTTAAAATCTTCATGACACAGAATGAAAGTACAATGCTTTCAATGGGGAAGAACGTGAACCCTGTAAATCTGAATCTCAACCTTATCTTTGCCTAACTCTGTACATAAAAGGGAAAAGTTTTTCCTTCCAACGATCTTAATAGATAACACTGTTTAAAATGATAAACGACATCATAAGTACTTAACATTGGAGAGAGAAGGGCAGTATAAAACTATGGGAGATAAGACAGTTGAAAGCAATTAAAGAAAATCGTCAAGAATAATATAGTTTCAATGTTATAGCCTATGCGGTTCTTCTCAAGTGAACACAGTTAGTGTTAACTGGATATAGGAAAAGTAGCTCGTGACTCTTAAGGATTCCTATATAAAAATCCGTGGTCAGCGAATGATTTCCTAGTCTACTCCACTACTACTTCACACACACAGCAAATCTACTGGATACACATTATAATTTTCTATTTGTATTAGATATAGTATTGGGCTTATGAATGATCATCCTCGATCATGTCTTAAATTCATATATGACTTCCCCGAGTCACAACAACTGTACATGATTGTAGATTTTTGAGTTGAAACTCCCAACCTTGTGTTTAGTATTATATGACAAGTAGATTTATTTACTTGCCAACAATCTCTGTATTCCAATTTTTCGTTCATTTTGTTTGGTTAAAATGGCATCAGGGGGTCAGTATTGCATGGAGAAGCATGCTCTTCTTTAGGATTTATACTCATTAAGGAGATCGTATACCCTTCTAAGTATATATAGTACACAAACTTTATCGCTCATTTTAATGTGGACTTTTACCATTCAGTTTGTCAGTCTTGCCCATTTTTTGGCTGAAAGTGTCTCTATTCGTCCAGTGTCATCGACATAAAGATGAGTGCCGCCGATATTAGTCCAAGTCGTGCTAAGTTTAACTACTCCTACTGACTGAACTCATAACTTTAACCACATACAGACCCAAGTCCAGGTTAAAATTGTCATTCTGTTTTTCTAACACAAGATTCTTGGGACAAGAAAGACAACACCTTAAAAAGTGTTTTTGTTTTTAGAAAAATTATTCTTGCAGTTTGAGGGAGATTAAAAATCTTTCTTGTTCACTGGGCCAGAGTCTCTGGCTTTAATCAATTTCCCCCCAAAGTGATTAGTCGTATATATATTGCTTAGCATCGGTATTATACAGGTTTAGTTTGTTGTTGTTGTGAGAAGAAAGCGTGTGTGTGTGTGTCCTTGTAGCCATGCAAGCTATGGATGATGCAAAATTCAAGAGGAAACGATTGCTCTCATTCATAATTGTGGCTGGTTATTTATTCCTTGGAGGCTGTGAATACGGTAACAACTGTTATTTTAAATGACTAGTGAATTCATAATTGTTGTGAAAACTTATTGATGGTTTGTATCTTGTACAGCTGTCATTTTCCCTACTGCTTGGGAGTATCTGAAAACCCTTGGACTGGGTGACAATGAAGAGTACTGGCTTGGATTCACAGTTTCAGGTAAGTCAGTTTCAGGTAAATTCTGATTCAATGTAATCAAATTTAAATTTAAAAAGTAGTTTGACTCTTTATTAAAAAAGGATATTCTGCGGCTGGGGCTGTTGCCGGACTTGTGGGAGGAAGACTTGCAGATGTGTACATTAATCACACAAAGACAATTGTTCTCGTCTCAATCGTGATTATGGGAATTGGGAACATTCAGTACACTCTGGGAATCAGCGTTTGGAATATCCTTTGCTCCAGAGTTCTCTGTGGTGAGTAAAATTTTACACTACATGGTCAAAGGGGAATGAGTATTATAGAGACATTCAAGCCAAGATTATTTTGAATGGGTTAATGCTCCGCGTACAATTATGGTTCATTAGGATGTGCATAGGTCACAACATTAATGTGTATTATAATAATAAAAAACTGATAACGTCAGTGTAAGAGCAGGCCGTTCAAAAGAAGTACATCCTTATGTAATGTGAGATTTAAATTACAACCGATATTTGGAATTGTTTGTTTGACAGGTATTGGGACAGCGGCGGGTTCTGCTATGTTAGCCGAAATTTGTCGAACAACTGCCATTGAAGAGAGAACTCCAATTCTCGCAATTTGTAACGCGACACGACAACTTGGGATTCTGGTGGGCCCTGGTACGTATTAAATAGTTGAATGGCTTGAAAAGTTAGCTTCTGTTTACAAAAAAAGTTCCTCAAACAATAATTATTTAGTACAAAATAATAAAATGTACGAAAAGTTCATGAATTTTGCATGCCGTGGAATGACATGTACATTTCGTGTTATCCTTGAAGCATGTGCGAATTTCATATTACATAGTACGATCACACATGGAGTCTCCATGATGGAGAACTTAATTTAGTCGCCGTAGTTTGTGAGTTTGGTTAGAGTGTGACAAATAATTAACACAGGCCCGTAGTGTCGGTAGTTGAGTGTCGGTAGTTGAGTCATGGATCCAAGAAAAGTAAAAACCAAGAGTGGTTCTGGAGCGGTACGAAGAAGTCGAGTAGCCAAGAAGAGACCCGACTCAAGTAAAGTGAAATCTAAAACCCCGAGGAAGAAGGCCAAGACACAAGTTCAAATTGACGAGGATGAACGAAAGATGAGGAAGAAGATCATGGAAAAGATGAAGAAAATTCAACAAAAACAAGTTGATATTGACCGTTTGACAAAAGAAGTAGCCGACTTAGAAAAAAAGTTTGAGGAGGTGAGTATCATAATTTGTTTTAACAATGTATTTTTATAAATGAATTTCTCGCAATACTTACTCAGCTGTAACCGCTATTATTATTGTAGGTATTTGGCAAACCGTTTGAAGAGACAGATGAGGATTTTGACTACACAAGCTTCAGTGGAACATACAACAAACGAAAACAGCATCAAAATGAGAAAAATGTAAGAAAACCGTATTTTCATGTACTGTCATCACCATTATATAGTATACGCACTATTTATTATTACATATTTAAAATTAATTGTGAATGAACATTATTTTCTGTTGTAGAAATTTCCTGCTGGAGGAAAATGTTGTGAAGTTTGTAAAAGCAGAGATAAATTCAAATTTAGTAAACATGATGCAATCAACCTGTGTTTTCAGTGTCTAGATTCTGCTGATAGGAACAACCTCCAACCAGGAGAAGAAAAGACAATTAGAAATAAGACATACAAATATAGAAAAATACAATGTAGCTGCCCGAAGCAACTTGCTGGTCAGGGTCAACCAGATTGGAGAGTCACCGACTGTATGAGAGATAAACTAGTTTTGATAAAAAATCTTCATCCTACCCTGTACACAAGTGACAACTTAGTTGCAGCTGATCCTCCACTGTTTACTGCTCCAGGTCATTTTGGACACTTGATGGATTTGAAGAGAGTCAAAAGGGAAAATGTAAAATTGAATTTTTTATAAATAATTCTAATTATCATTCATTCAAATTATCTCACATTGTATACTTACCAATTCTAAAATTATTTCTGTTGTATTACAGTATAGAAATACACCTCCCAATGGTGTGAATACTGTAGCTTTAATTGTGACAGTAATGGATCTCAATCAAATAAACAACAGAGTTGTCAACGGTAAAGAAGTTAAGGGAGAAAGAGTTTTGGGTCTCATTCTGTTAAAGGTCGAGTTGGATGACCCCCGTCTTGACTCAGCCCTTGGGATTCAATATGTTGTTTCTCCAGGGGTTGCGTGCGTATTCGCTTGGAAAAACTCTGAGTTCTCAAAGAGTTTTTGCTGATTTGGTTCATGTGGACATGGACATGATTAACTGGAGTCCAGATGACCCAACGGATGCTGCTGTTGCAATTAATTGTAATAAAGTAAGTACTAATTATTTTCTCCCTCTTGTACAATACGCATCTGTGTCACATAGTAAATATATTCATTATTTTATTTTGTATTAGAGTGTCCATTTTCTGCTCAACCCTATTCTTGACCATCAACAGTTCCAAACAAGAGTAGGAGTTATGGAAATTCAATCAAAATATTTGACGGTGGATGGATTGAACTCTTTTATGAAAAAAAGGAATGTGGATTCTGTTAGATGGAGAGTGAATGTCACTCCAAAAACTAATTTAGTTGGACCACAGTTGAACACTGCTGGGAATTACTAAAGAAGTACAGTCACTGTCCTATCATCCAATGATACAGAATATTTGGCCAATGTGTATGCTTACTTTGTTAAAAAAGACAAGGTATGTGTTTAATGAGTAGTTGACCCCTTTTATACATACTTATATACTATACTACTTCTATGCACTCAATGCTATCACTCTCTAAGTCATTGCTTTGAATTTGCATATTTGATTTCAGGTTGTTTGGGTCTATGTCGGAAGTCACTCAGGTGTTCATCCAAGGCCGATCAACAAGCACACGACCTCATCAGTTGCTAAATTTTTGAGAGATAATCCCGAGTTGGAATGGTTCTCTACTGTCCTAGTCTACTTGAAGAGTAATGACACTGCTCATAAACAGTTGTTCGAGGGACAAGTCCAATTCAATTTTAAATTGGCTGAACTCAACAAGATGACCCTTAATCAATTGACCCTTCCATTCCTTGACTCTGGAATCAACAACAATTGGACTGACTTGGACAAAAAGAAACTACCCAAACTCAAAATTCAACTATTGAATGATAAAATTCATTGCCGACACATGGATTGGGACACATTTCAATTTTTTCTAAATCTTCCTAGTCTTTTTTGGGAGAGACTTTGTCTATCCAGATTTGTATAATTGGGGGTCGGACTCTCTTCGGTTCACGATTGAACCCTCAAACGACCAGTCAATGGAAGTAGAAGACGAAATAGAAGTAGAAGAACGGAGTTCTGACTAACTAAATTAATTGCTTATCCGTTATTTTCTATTTTGGTTCCTTAATGAACTCTGTTTCGTACAGTACAAATTGTGCTGATCATTTGTTTAATAAACACACAAGAAACCTTACCAGCCAAAATTTATTACTGTTACCTCTTTGATTGCTATGTAACCAGATCTTTCCAGGGTACCCTAATACAACTCTACTGATACTTTGATGTCATCATTTGTTTTTTCACCAGCTTTTCAATTTATCCTCTCATTTTTCAATTTCAAATTCTTTGGTCTGGAGATCAATCCCTTGAATGCACCGGGAGTCTTTATGGGTATTATCTGGCTTTTCTTTGCCATTGCGACAATTTTCATGTTCTACAATCTCACGGCAGAGTTGGGGATTTTGGAGAAGAAAGGGAGAGAGACTTTGAGAAATAGTCGACCTCGTCGAGTCACCATCAATGAACCAACAAAGGATGGTAACATTTTTATGGACGAAGATTATAAGTATGTAATTTGTAAAGGATTGACGGGATGATTTGTCAAACTGTATTTTTGCAGGTTCATCCGAGGATCTGTCTGTGATCGCTAATTATGGTACAATCACTGAAGAACATGATGATGATGATGACACGGATGTTTCTGTTACTGGTCCCATGTCAGCATCAGAAGCAGCAGGTGGGAGAAGTCGACGGAGGAGAGACATTTCTGTCAGCGAGAGATTTTTTAACAGGTCAGAGTCATTGTCAGGTCATTGTTACTGTAAATGATACTGAATTTTTGTTTTCGTGTAATGACATAAATGTCTAAATATTTAGCTTGGCAACATCCGGGCATAAACAAACGGATGGCCAGGTAAGAAATATTTTGACTTTCTATTTCAATTATTATTCTTGTACTATCCAAAATGTACTAAATGGTTGTGCATTTTGTAAAGGTTGACCTGTTACAAGCAAGTATTGTGGTGGAGACAACATATAACAAATATGTGGACGAGTTCCTCACTGACACGTTTGTGCTTCTCTTGTCCATGGTCTTCATCCTATTCTTTTGTCAAGTTGGTGTTGAGGTGAGCTCTTACGATCAGACTTAAGCAAAATTTTGGAAAATTTTTTCTATGTACTTATTTACATGTACAAATTTCCAGACTATCATTCCGGTGATTATGCAAGATTATTTCGGCTATGGAATCTACGAGAACAGTTTAGTGTACATGGCTGGAGGCTTGGAGGCTCTAATTGTTTTCTTTGCGGTTGCTCTCATCAGTAGACATGTGCGTGATACAACTCTTCAAATTGTTGGATGGGTACTCATCCTCCTGGCCCAAGTCTGGTTGATTGTTGTGCTTCCGAATATTGAAAAAGGCATGCAAAATTATCAATTACATAGTACAAGTACTTACATATTGTACGAATCATTATCATGAAAGACGTTTAATGTGACAATAACAGGGAACAACATGCATTTGATGTACTTCATGATTGGGGTTGTCATCCTGTACCTTGGATATCCTATTGCGTCTGTGGCGAATACGGGTAACAGAAAATTTGCTAATACTGCCAGTACCTGTTTTTAAGTATTATGATGACAATAGCATTTATTGGGGAATGAATTTTTGTAGGCCTGTACTCTAAAGTACTAAGCAATGAAACGCAAGGTAATGTTTCTATCAAAATTTTAGAATTAAAAATAATATACAGTACTATCTCTTGACACTGACTGTTTAATTTGATAAAGGCCTTGGACAAGGACTTCGTCGTTTGGCGTCTTATTTGGGTCTAATTTATGGACCGACTTGGGCTGGTAGGTTTACTAAAAGTTGACATCCCAAATTTACATGGGCCTCTTTTAGAATTGATTTTATTGTTGATGGATAAATTCCATAGGTTCAACTGTTAAGCGACCATATTTGTATCTTGGTGTCCCGATCGCCGTAATGGCCATAAATGGGGTAAAAGTCATGATAATTTTGTAGACTTGATATTTTGGTTAAGTCATGCAAAGTATGATTTTTGTGATTGACAGGTCATGTTGGCAATCAGCTACAGAAGTTTGAGAAAAATTGAAAACGAACTGGAGGATCAGAGGAAGATAAACAAAGCAAAGAGGGACGCAGAATCTGCCCCCCTAATCAGTCACTCCTGAGAGTCCACCTAAA
>WJFB01003717.1:0-12230 GCA_009870185.1 Pygmarrhopalites habei | reverse complement strand
AAAGAACGCTGAAAAGTAAAAAATGTACATCTTCAACGTCAACGTTGTGTGTGTGTGTGTTGTGAAAATAATGGAGTAAAAAAACTTTCTCGTAAATAAAATGACAATTGTGTTTCAAGGTTTTCAAAATATTTTATGAACATAATGCAAATATACACAATGTTGATAGCTTAAGCATTTTTGATTGTCATCATTGTGTGTGATCATGAATAATATTACCAAAACTATTGTTCGTTTTTCTAAAAATCGTAGTAATACAAAAGTATGAGTGATCTAATATAAGTAGTAATACATTCATAATAAATCATTTAATTTTAGACGCTGAAGTTGATGAGACGGCATTTAGAAACTTACAATTGACGATCTTCGACTGATGATTCCTGGAAAAATAGACCCACAAAGAAAAATCTTCAGTCTAATTCAAAAATTTCAACAGCCTACTCAAACTGAAAATATTTACATCGTTCAACAATCATCAACAGCTGGAAGTGAATTTTCTGGATATGAGGAACTTATGGACGATTTCACGTCAAATCAAAATGTGGGGACTTTGAGTTCATTTCAACGGGTAGATAAGCACTATATTTGTTTTCTGTGTACATTTACGTCTACGGACTTAATTATATTTTAGAATCATTTAAGGTATTCTCACGGCGCACACTGATGCGGATTAAGAAAAAGCGCGCCCCTTTTTAGAACCTTTTTATTTTGAGTGGAAATGATGAGTAGTGTGTTTACAAACATTTGTAGTAGCCAAATTTATGGATATCTTCGAATTTGAATTTCGGAATTTTTGAATTGGGTATCGAAGATATTATGGCCTCGGGAGGTCAAGGTATCAAGTTTTTTACAAAGTCGCAATAAAAACTTTGATGAGGATCCCATCAACGAATTTATGACGAAGTCTCAGAGTTTTTCAAGGATATTTACACTTTTAGCCTATAGGTACATATTGAAGAATTAATATATTGAAATTAAGGATTCGTGGAAGACCGCAGGTTACCGCAGCTGAATCTTGTGTTAAAAAATGTCAAAATTCATGCTGAATTGACGCCTGATTACCAAACTTTGGCACTTCTTGGCAGTCGGTTGTAAAGTTTATATTTATTGAACACACACACACAAGAGCTGAGCAATTAGTACGTTATTTTTTTTGACGAACTTAAATATTTTTTAAAAATTCGAAACTTTGGTACTAATTCTCTCTCACGTAGTTCAAAAAAATGTGACGGTTATTTTTGTATATTCTACACTTTTAGCCTATATGTACATATTGAAGAATTAATAAATTGAAATTAAGAATTCGTGGAAGACCGCAGGTTACCGCAGCTGAATCTTGTGTTAAAAAATGTCAAAATGCATGCTGAATTGACCCCTGTTTACCAAACTTTGGCACTTCTTGGCAGTCGGTCATAAAGTTTATATTTATTGAACACACACACACAAGAGCTGAGCAATTAATTCGTTATTTTTTTTGACGCACTTAAACATTTTTTAAAAATCTGAAACTTTGGTACTAATTCTCTCTCACGTAGTTCAACAAAATGTGACGGTTATTTTTGTATATTTAGTAACTAGTCAAATCAGGTCTGGGGCGCTTTTTTCTTCAAAGCGCATCAGTGTGCGGCATCAGAATTTCAGAAAAAATAAAGAATCCACAATTTTTGTGAGCATGATTGGCTTTCAAATAACAGAGGCTGCATTGTCTCATTGTTGGTTTGGATGTAAATGTGTGTGTGTGTGTGTGTGTGTCTGTGTAAGGGTCACCATGGGTGGTCTCCACGGGGAGGGAAGCTGCGAGTGGAGGACAGTCAACTTGGGTGGTCCTTCAATTGGAAACTCGCCATTAATGAAGCCACACATTAAATTTCTTTTGTGCAAAGTCTTTCGCATCCCATGTAGACCACCCAAGTTGACTATACTTGACTCGGAGCTTTCCATGGAGCCCACCTCAGACACACATTCCCCCTTTCATGCATCCACACTCCCACACCCCCAATCAAAACTAGGAAAATGTGAATGTAAAATCGTTTTTGAAGATAATTGAGGTTTAATATTTACTATTAGTTCCAGCCCGGGCAATCTTGAGCAAGTAATCTCCAATCAAATCATTCTCTGCCTTATTTGACACGCTAGCCATCTTCAGATTGTTCTTTTGACAAAAGATTTTGGCGTCCACCCATGATATCTACAATAATTAATTTTTGGAATGTATGAAACATAACTGTAAATGTTTTTTTTAACTTTTTCCAATTATCAAAAATGTTGAACTCACGGCAGTGTCTGCAGCTTGAATTTTGAATGTTTTACTCCCAACTTTCCCGATTGTTGTCAACCCGGTCGCGGCTGTTGAAGCTGTAAATTATTTGATGGAATTTTTAACAGGCATTCAAATTATTCAAAATCAAATTGAATTTAAGTAAATCTAGTTTAAATAAAATAATTTTGTGAAGTAAAAACGAACTCACCCACAGTCACAATGGTAAGCACTGCTTACTAAGCAAAGAAAATAACGAAAAAAGAATAAAGTTTTTCATTTTCGTCAAAAATTTGATTTTTAAAAAATAGAAGACTTGTAAACTTTACCAGTCCACCTTTAATTTGTGTATGCCTTTGCATTTTGATGTAGTAAATCCTTTTATACTAAATATTTTTACTCTCTCTTTCTCTCTCCAACTCCTTTCCAGACTCAAGAAATGTGTTATTTTAAATAACTTATTTACATCGAATGGACTGTGTTTAAACTTTATTTTTAAGAAGTGTATTGGAGAACCTGAATGTACTTCTTGTTGGAACGAGTTACTTCTTTACTATTATGACCTCCTGGACAAAGACACGGATTCTTGAAATGATGCATACTTTTTGTATTTTGACAAGGAAGATGCACGTTTATGAGAACCCATTCGATTGAAGAAACCAGTTTGACATCCATATGTGTGGATTCCTCTGCCATTGATTCTATTTTTAAATTTTTTGACCATCCTTTTGTACAGTACACAGCATTTCTGGGAGACGCATTTCATTAGATTTTAAAGAAAAACTACTCTATGGATTCCTGGAATTGCAATTAGTACAAACACACGCACATAAAAAATTTGACATTTGAGAAACAGGTTTTGACAATTAAATTGTCACAATTTACTGAAATAGTAAAGAGTTGTTGCATGTAATGTACAGTTGACCTGAACCTGTTATTAAATATACAGCATCGTGTCATTGCATTGTGCAGTGAATACAACGCCAACGCATAGGAAATAAATGAGTAAAAGAAAAATGTAGGCTGTACGTCCATTTTGTACAAATTGAAACTCAACATTTTGGCGAGGGGTCCATTTAAAGAATTATCTGAATGTTATTGGATATTCGAAATAGATCAAAGAAATTTTTTAATTGTTTAACATCAAACGAAATGAAAATGTCGGAAATTCTGACTCGGAATTTCCTTTTCCATAAACTGATTTCCATTTTCCATTGTGGATGTGTCAACTGTACATATTTTCAAAGGTCACTTGTTCCGTGACAAAATTGGAGGAAGAGGACATACAATGGCTTTCAGTTGTACTACAACAATTAAAAATGTTGTGTGTGAAGACCCAAAAACTGTCCATTATCAATTCCATTGCAATCGCATAATGAAAACAATGCGTGTGGAGTCCACGGATGTGAAGATTCATTCATTCCATTTTGAGGATATACCGTATTTTCTCTCACATAATCCGGGTCCCCACTGTAACTCTAATTCCAATATAACCTGGGGATTTTGGTTCATTACCAAAAATATAAACCCACTTTTTTACAATAGAGATGAGGCCATCAGGCTGTCTCACAATCTTGCCTCCATTATAACTCGGGGGTTATCTGCAGAAAAATACGGTATTTTTTTGTAAAAAATGTAATAATGCATAGTGTGACCTAGTTAGTTTACTCAGGCATCTGACGTGTCAAAGACACGATGACGTCAGATTAAACTGACTGTATCGCATGGAGGTAAAACTGTCAACTGGAATTTCCCTCCTTAAAAACAATTTCACACAAAAACTTGTACTCAAAATAATTTTGCAAATAAAACTAGGATCTGTTGCAGATCACCTGCACTGTGTAATTTTGTCACGACTACTTTGCCTATAAATTGACTGGTGTAGTGTAATTTACAAAAATTTGAGCAATTTGTGAACGTGTATCGTCAAAAAATGACTTGATAAATGAGACCACTAAACACGGTTCAATTTTTCTCCACAAATATACAAACTATTTGTTGTCAACAAGCCAATCATTTTTTTCTTGGAAAGAGTGGTAAACTTTATTGCAGGAAAATGCAAAATACTGGTAGTAAAATTGAGAGTGCCTTACTGCCACATGTGGCAGGTGGGAGAGTGAAAGGGAATCCTACCACAAATGGAGTACAAGGAAATTACCTCTATCGAAATGTATAATTTTTATTGCAGCTTTACTGGAAAATTGTGCAAGCATGAAATGACCGGAAAATTTTAACACGAAAACTGAAATATTAATTTATTCCACTGGTGAGCATAGACGTCATGCTCGTCATACAGAATTAATTCGAAATACTTTGAACAACTTGTCAAGAAGGATACTAATGAGGAGTGAGGAGGGAACTTTGAAAAAAAGAGTTAATGTAGGGGAAATCCAGAAAAAGACGATAAAATTGATAACCGCTTTTTAGGGCAAAGAGCACAATTTTTACATTTGAAGCTTAGGAGTGTGTGTGTGTGTCACACGTCCTAACATCCTTCCTTACTGTTTGAAATTACTAATTTCAAACTCGATGTTCTACAAAAGAGTAAAAGTGAAATGTAAAGAGACTGAAGACACAAAATTTTTGTTCACCACAAATGCAACTACCAAGGATAAATTGTTGAATTGCTGAGTGTGTGGGTTTTTGATGTGCCAAGATTAACACTATTAACTAATTTTGTGAATGTTCTTTTTATATCCCAACTACTTTGAAGATGAGAGTTTCATGGAGGATGAAGGTCAATCTAATTGAGTTTGAAAAGAATTGAAAAGATCAAGACTGCCAGTGGTGAACTCATTGTTGTCAATTTTTGCAAACATTGTGTGACACACAGTGTCTGCAACTTTGGAGGTGTGTGTCATAGAACGAGTGATGGGACGTGGAATGTCAATATTTGTAAATCTGGAAGTTCATTACTATCAAATCTTGATTGAGACTAATCAAACACGTGACGTATAAGTTAAATGGATTTGTGACATTAAAATTTTCTGTAGAAAAATATGGTTGAAAAATGTAAAAATTGTGAATGACTGAATGACGTCAGAAAGTTTTAGGTAAATTGACACTGCATCCCTCCCTGTGACAAGAGTCCTGTCAACGCTACGTTGTATATTCGCTGTTTGGTTACTAAGTCACTTCACTGAAGTGAATTATTTGTAAAAAACCGTTCTTAACCATGTCCCGCCTGCTTCAAAAATCCCGGGAAAGATTAGTTAACTCTTCTATCAGTTTAATCTTAATTTTTTGTGTACTGAGTGGCATCCCTGGAGTAGAATCGTTCCAATCAAAATTATTACAGAAGACAAAAGTAATTGGAGATGAAAGGCAGGCCTTTCAAGGTAAGGAATTTAATACAGTAACAGATATTGAATACAGAAGATGGTGAGATTCGTAGTAAAATTCGTGTGTGGATTTTCTGTTTTGTGGCAATGAATTCTTTCGGATTTTTCGGAAAAATGTGTGCGTTGGATTTTTCTACGTCAGACAAAAAATTGCATCCAATAAAATTTGGGGATTTTCCGTTCATAAAAATCCCCACATAATAAAAATGATCACATATGAGCCAATCTGTCAAGCAGACGCTCATTAAAAACAAAGTACTCGCATTGTACTCGTGACTCTGCTAGGCCGTTTAACTCACACGGCCAATTTGGCCATTCAAAAATTAGCCAAAATGGTTAAATGCGGTAGAAATTCTACTGTAGAATAAATTGCCTGTCTCCCCATTAAAACGTAACGTTTTAAACGTTTTTGACACTAGCCAAATATTCCAGCCTGGAATTTGTACACAGTTTCCACTGGTCAAAACTGTAATCTCCAATTTTGCCATTTTTATCCAATAAACTATTCGCATTGTGATTACTTCTTATCTACAGAAAGGATCCGGCCACTATCGACATTGTATTTTGGATTTGAGCAAATGTGTGTGTCTGTGTGTGTGGTTTGCAGCGAGTATTTTGAGTGTGGGTGTGATATAAATGACCGATTTTAAAACGAACAATGCAAAAAAGATTAGTAAAGTTTAATCTTAATCTCACAAGTGGAAAAAAATAAAGTTTTAACAACAACAAACAACAGCCAATATCAAAGATACATATACAACTAATACAACAATGCATATGTAGAGAGTATAGGAAGGTAAGCACCTTCATCCTCCACCACACACACACCTGTCTCCCTAGAATAAAATCATTGTAGAACAATTAAAAGAGTCGCAGTCAACATTGCAATTAGTGACTATCATCATCCCAATCACACAACACTTTTTTATAAAAATAAAACGAAATTTGTGTGTGTGTGTGTGTGTGTGTGTGTAAGGAAAAAGGGATT
Source organism: Pygmarrhopalites habei (assembly GCA_009870185.1). NCBI lineage: Eukaryota > Metazoa > Arthropoda > Collembola > Symphypleona > Arrhopalitidae > Pygmarrhopalites > Pygmarrhopalites habei. Next base: position 5,644 of record WJFB01003717.1, on the reverse strand, counting down.
GTCATTGTCCATTGACAAAAGAGAATACTTTAGAATTTGTTGAGGTGGACTCTACACGCGTCTATTATATTATTGGCCTTAAGAAAATGAAGGCAAACATCCTCCTCTTCCTCCTCCTCCTCACCCTTGCAGTTCAGTGTAAGAAATAATTTTAAATTCTTTTATTTGTACGCAATTTATTTGCACATCTTTTTTAGTATAAATTCTCTGTAAATCTGTGAAAAAAATTTCACATATTTTTCCTATTTTGAAAAAGTTATGCAAAACTTTTTTTACAGTTTGTTTTAGCAGCAAAGTCTAATGAAAGTTTGTGTACCTTTCCGTTGTTGTGTACTGGAGAGTTTGAGATAATCTCTCTCAAAAAATTCTTTATCTTCCTTTTGACGTACAATAAAAATTGGCACGTCAGAGAAGAGGGTGCAAAACAATAAATAAAGATAGAGAGATAGAGTGTGTGTGTGTAGGATCAAGATACTCTTCACCTGTCATACTTGTCATAAGTGTACAGTAATCTCAGTCTGGGTACTGTATGTGTACTAGTGTGTGTGTGTGCTTTAAACTTGTACGGTCAGAAGAAATGAGGATTGGCAGGGTGTGAGTTAATTGCTCAAAAATAATTTTAGAAAAAAATGAAACGAGATTAAAGATTACAGGGATTTGACTTCAATGACAAGATTTAGTGGTAATTACTTCATTTTTTAATTATTCCAGATTCCCAAGGTCAATGTGGGACTCAGGTATGTAGAATAGAATACTTCCCTCCCTCCTCCCTTCTAATCTATTTTTACAACTTTACAATTGTTATGGGGAAAGGAATGCACTTTTTTTAACAAAACAATGTATTTAAAAATAGAGTTGTCCTACAACAAAGGAAGGTCATTTGAACGTCCATTTGGTTCCGCATTCACATGACGATGTCGGGTGGCTCAAAGTAATCCACTGCCTTTTATTTTTAACTTAAAAATTTTAAACTTTTTTACAAAACTCAAATCATTTGAGTCAAATGACAGAAGACTAGGACGCCGTCTCAAAAATATGTGTCAAAAAAAGTTTCCCGCCAAACCGTGCGGCTAGCGGCTGTACGGCGTACAGTGTACGCCGAAAATACGGACATGTTATACACACACACTTTTAAAAGTTTTGTACGTCAAAAATGGCTTTAATTATTTCCCTCTTTCATATTTTTCCCTTAGACTGTCCAGCAGTACTACAATGGAGGTGAGAACTACTACAAATTAGGAATTTATTTAAAATTTTATGCAGTAAAACCAGTTTCTCCGACCTCCACCCACCTGACAAATTTTACTCTGTGATGAAAACTTTCCGGACTGCCGGATTAATTGTGCCGTAAAATTATAATCACACACAAAGTACAATACAATAATTTTATTACTGGTGTAGAGAAGAACGAAATCCAGGTGGCTGAGATTCGGAAGATAATCACGACAGTCGTGGAAGAATTGTCAAAATCCCCGGATCGTCGATTCACTCAAGTTGAGTCTGCCTTCCTTTGGCGTTGGTGGTTGGAACAGGACGAAGAACATCGGGATGTCATGAGGACTCTAGTCAATAATGGTCAGCTGGAATTTAATGGTGGTGGGTGGTCTGTCAACGACGAGGCTTGTCCTCATTACTTGGCTATGATTGACCAAATGTCCCTTGGTCTGAGGTATTCAAATGAATTTTATTGGCAAGAAAGAAATGAAAGAATATTTTTGAAGTGACACATTTTTTGGACAGATTTTTGAACGAGACGTTCGGTAGTTGTGGTCATCCAAAAACAGCTTGGCAGATCGATCCTTTTGGTCACAGTGTAGAACATGCTTCACTATTCGCTGAGATGGGATTCGATGGTTTGTTCTTTGGAAGACTGGATTATCAGGATAAAGCGAATCGGATGAAACAAAAAACTATGGAATTCATTTGGAATGCAAATGAAGCTCTGGGTAAATACTAGTAAAAATTATTATTTTGGTGACACTTGAGAACTTTTTAAAGCAGTTTTGAATGGAAATTTGTTTAATTGGGTGAACTGACACGAGCACAACAAAAATTGAATGAAATTTTGAGAAATATGTCAAAATTTTCAGGAAAAAGTTCATCCCTCTTCACGTCCGTGCTGTACAATTTGTACCAACCGCCTCAGGGTTTCTGTTTTGACACCGTATTCTGCAGTGACACATTCGATGAGAGTAAAGTGGATGATTTTATTACCAAAGCTAATGCGTGGGCTGCCCCCTACCGGACAAATCACATTTTAATGACCATGGGCTCAGACTTTCATTTCCAAAATTCTGCTAATTGGTACACAAATCTGGATCGATTGATTACGTAAGTCAAAGAATAAACCATTTCTTTATATCTTTTATTTCATAAAGCGCGCGAAATTTGAACTGTAGAATAGCTGCAATTTAGAGTGGGTGTGTGTGCAAAATTTTGCAGTTTTTGTTCGGAAAAACCGAAACCAATTTTCTTCCTTTATCGAAAAGTACGTCAGTTTCTAAGATTTTAGACCAATTCTCTAAGATTTCGAGCTCACTTTCTAGTATTTTGGCGCCATTTTAAAAATTTAGTATAACATTGCAAAATTTTTGACTAGTGCCGTCAATGCTCGCCAGGCAGATGGTACCTTAATCAACGTCTTTTACTCTACGCCATCTTGTTACCTCTCCGAAGTGCACCGATCCAACTTGACCTGGCCCTCCCAAACATCCGATTTTTTCCCTTACGCTGACGCCTCCCACGATTTCTGGACAGGATATTTTACTTCCCGCCCAACATTCAAATATTATATCCAGAAGGCTAGTAACTTCCTTCAAGTTTGTAAACAACTAACTGCCATGACAGACGAGGATGGTGGAAATCTTGAAAATGTTTTCAAACTGGAAGAAGCACTAGGAATCATGCAGCATCATGACGGGATTACAGGAACAGCCAAACAGCACGTGACAGATGACTACTCTACTCTCATCCACGTTGGAATGTCGTCCTGCGCGCAGTCAATCGACTCAGCTTTGACGTAAACCATTTTTTAGTCACAAAAATACGAAATTAAATTACGAAAAAAAAAATTTTCTTCAATATTTCAATTTTGTGTAAAAATAGGAAAATTGAGAATATGACTGACACACCCGGCCAAGTGAACCATTTATTCTGCCTTCTGTCCAACATCAGCGCATGCGCTGTGTCTGAGAGTGGTGCAGAATTTTTACTGTCAGTCTACAATCCGCTGCATTGGACAGTCAGTGACGAGTACATTCGTCTGGCTGTGTCCGACGGAAATTTTGAAGTGGAGGGTCCTTCTGGTAACAACTTTTCTTCTTAGTGAACAAAAATTTAAAAATTAAAATTACCGCTCCAACTTAAGTTTCTTTAATTAAAAAAATATTGATTTTATGTAAAGGAAAAATTGAGACGCAGGTAGTCCCAATCCCACCAGAAGTGTCTACCATCCCCGGTAGAGTGAGTACAGCTACAAACGAATTGGTATTCCCGGCGGGAGAATTGAGAGGACTCGCCATCACAAATTTTAAACTGACTCGAGTTCTCAAGAAAAATTATGTACGGCCAAGAAGACTCAGTCCCCGGGCGAAATTTGAAATTGGCAACTCTGCTGTGAGTCACATTTTATTCTCCAGCATCAATGTTCCACTGTACCTGCGTTGTTTTATTGTGGTGTGTGTGCGTGTGAGGGCGTAGATGGATGAGAAGATGAAACGTGTGTGAGAGACGGAGAAGGACTCCATGGGAAGTTGCGAGTCAAGTACAGTCAACTTGGGTGGTCCTTCAATGGGAAAGATGAATTCTTCCAGGCCAGCCTAAAGCTACGCATTAAATTTCTTGTCTGCGAGTCTTTCTCATTGAAGGACCACCCAAGTTGACTGTACTCAACTCGCAGCTTCTCTTCCCATGNAATTTCTTGTCTGCGAGTCTTTCTCATTGAAGGACCACCCAAGTTGACTGTACTCAACTCACAACTTCCCTTTCCATACAGACCTCTGTCCCTCACACACATCTCCCTTTCATTCATCTGCACTTCCAAGCATCCACACCAACTACAAAATAAGGGAACCTAATTTTGAAAAGATTTTACAGACTACTCGACTGGGGGGAGATTTAAAAATGGTAATAATAATTATTATTGATTAACTTTCATTATTTTTGTGTGTAGGGTCTCACCGTGACTTTCGACGGGGATACAAATCTTATGACAGGGATTCGAGTGGGAAACAGTAATATGAGTGTGAGTCAAAGTCTTCAGTACTACAAAAGTTACCAAGGTTTCTCTGGTCGTCCTTCCGGTGCTTACATTTTCCGCCCTGACCCAATTGACCCACTCAATTTCACAACGCCCACTATCACTGTTTACGAGGGTAATTTTGAATTCTCAAATTTTATGACTATTTTGTTGTGTTAGCATAGTAGAAATAGTTTTTTATACAACTTTTCTCTTTTTTAAAAACTTTTTCTACTAGGAAAGTTTAGCGGGAGATATCTTTAGACAATTTTAACAATTCAAATTTTTTGTGAAGGTGCGCACGTGAAAGAAGTGCACCAAGTTTACTCCGATTGGGTGAGTCAGATAATTCGTATCTACGAGAATTCATTGGCTGTTGAATTTGAGTGGCTTGTCGGTCCAATCCCTGTTGCGTAAGTAAAAAACCTGTTCAAAATTTTTACTCAAATTCTTTTGGTTAACTGTTATTAAACGGTAATATTTGAAATGTAGAGACTCGATTGGAAAGGAAGTCATCACGAGGTTCACAACTGATTTGAAAACTACTGGAGTATTCTACACGGATGCTAATGGACGACAGTTGATTCGACGTGAGAGGGATCAACGGCCAACTTGGGATTACCAAGTATTTTTAAAAAAAATTAATAGAAATTATTTTTTATAAATGCAGAAAAATGTGTAGCCTGATTTGAAATATTCCTCCCTTTCCAGATTATTGAACCCGTGACTGGGAACTACTATCCAGTTAATTCAAGACTGATCATTACAGAAGGTAGTTCAGTTCCGGAAAATAAAAGAACTTTGATTCTACTCAACGATCGATCTCAAGGAGGATCTTCTATTCATGACGGAGAGGCTGAATTGATGGTAAATTTGTCTTTTGGGTCATTCATTACATTTTACCTTAGTAGTACAGTATAATAAACAGTGCCTTACAAATTTTTGGTGGTCAGCTTCATCGTCGCTGCCTCCGAGACGATGCATTGGGCGTAGGGGAAGCACTCAACGAACAAGCTTTCGGTAGTGGACTTGTTGCTAGAGGCAAAGTTTGGCTCGTATTCGCTGGAGAGGAAACAGGTAAACCAAGAATCTTCGGTTTATATTTTTAACACTACTTTGACCTTTTGACCTTTGACCTTGAGAATTGTCTGGTCCAAAATGCAATGAGAAAATTAATGCGTGGTGTACTGCAAATGGAAAGATGGTTAGCCTCTGGATGTCGGGCTCATGATAGGTTGCCTCTCATGGGGATTTTGAGGGTTGCCTCTCAAGGGAGGATACTAGGTTGCCTCCCATGATAAAACATACAGCCAACGAGAGGCAACCTAGGTTGCCTCCCATTGAAATATTACTCATAGTCACCCGGGAGGAATCCGTCAGAGACTTTTTTCTCTTCATTTTTTCAAC
>WJFB01003716.1:0-12232 GCA_009870185.1 Pygmarrhopalites habei | reverse complement strand
TAGTATTAGTAGTAGTATCTGTCAATCATTATTAGACTGAGAAAATCAAGCTGTATTCGGCAGATTGGTACATCGTTCACTGACCTGCCGGTGACATTGACAGACGGGAGATTTTACTATAATATACTGTTTGTATTTGTGTTAACAAAATTGTTGTGAGATTCTTGCTCAACCATGTCATCTGGACTGAACATCCTTCATTTCTCCTTTTGGATTTTGACATTAAATAGTATTTTCGGTGCCTCTGCCACCGACCAATGTTACTCTTTTGCTGGCGGGTCAGTGTATCCACAAGAGACATCCAAGTCCTCTGGTCATACCCTTCAATGGACTAAAGCAATGAGTAAGTTGACTATTCTTTTTACTTTCATTGTTCATTGTATTTTCGGTATGTAGCTAACATTGAAATTTGAATGTAAGGTAGAACAGCATTGAATTATTGATTCATGTTACGTGGATTATTGGACATATTGATTAATATGTATCCACCTGTTTGATTTATAGTTTCCAAGCCGGCACCTAACTGGGAAGGTATTGTAGATTGTGATGTCGTAAATACTTATCGATACATACTTTGCGGTTAAACACAATAATGACATGATTACCTAAATTGGCTAAATTACTTATGATTATGCTAAATAGGTACGGCTGTTATCAATGGATCCTTCAAGCCCCTGAAACTCTCAGACTTCAAAGGGAAATACCTTGTCTTTTTCTTCTATCCACTTGATTTGTAAGTACCTTCCCACAACAATGTAATATTTTGTGAAATGAAATTATGTTGCAGTGATTTACTTACATCTCATTCTGATTGTTTCATCTCTCTCTCTCTCTTAGCACTTTTGTGTGTCCAACCGAAATCTTGGCCTTCAACGACAGAGTTGATGAATTTAGAAAAATAAATGCTGAAGTTGTTGCTTGCAGCGTAGACTCGTAAGAAAAATTTCTCTGTAAGAAATATGCATTTGTAAATTTATTTTCGTATTTTCTCTCAAAACATTTATTTTTATTTTTTAAAAAGACATTTCACACATTTGGCCTGGATCAGTACACCAAGAAAAGAAGGAGGACTGGGTCCTCTCAAGATTCCTCTTCTCTCTGACCTTACGCACAAGATTTCCAAGGATTATGGAGTCTATTTGGAAGATTTGGGTCATACTCTGAGGTTTCAATAATAGATACCAAGTTATATAAAATCAAAATATTTAAACAAATGTATCGTGATACTAAAATGAATGAATGGCTTTTCAACAGAGGCTTATTCATAGTTGATGGAAAAGGAGTCCTCCGGCAGATGACAATGAACGACTTGCCAGTAGGTCGTAGCGTTGACGAGACTCTTCGCTTAGTCCAAGCATTTCAATATACCGATCAACATGGAGAAGGTACTGAAGTTCCCAATCTGTAATTTGAATTTATGTTGAAAAAGTAACCCAACTTTAAATATTTTCCTTACTTTGCTCATTTACCTAAATAGTTTGCCCAGCTGGTTGGAGTCCTGGTGGTGAGTTGATTACTTGAAATAATACATACACCTTTAACAATCAGTATTTTATCAAATATCTTGTCTGATTTATTTATTTACATGTATTTTGATAATATTTATTTGTAGGTGAAACAATCATACCTGACCCAGAGGAAAAGATGAAGTATTTCTCCAAACATTAATAAAATCATCCTATTCAACAAATTCATGGGATATGGAACATGAGCATTACAAGACTAAAAAAATATCTTTGCATGTCCAACGTTTCTTATTCTGATTCTAATTCGTTCCCTTGTAACTTTGTCAATGCATGTAATACCTACACACCTTTACTGTAATACATTATTTAATATTGGTTAATTTATTATTGATACCTGTATGGACTAGACTGTGTTAGGTATAGAAGAAAACCAACTACACACGTACAAAACAAATTGTCATATGTAATTCCATCGTTTGTATTGTTAGCTTATTGATCTACAACTTTTTGTCTGTTATTTATTTATGTACAAGTTTAACAAAGATATTTACAACTACATCGTGATTAAGTGACTACCTACGTGTTGAAATTATGTGAAATTGTCTAAATTTGTACCAAGTAATAAAATGTAAGTTACCGAATGACTGAATTCTATATGATTGGTGTAGAAAAAATTACCACATAATTTATTTCACCAAGTAAGTAACTAAAAATCTTCACATTATAGGCAAAAATCACTTTGTACAAGAGTCAAAAGAAATAGAATAGAACAACTTTTTTTTACAATATAAACAATACTTGAAATATGGATTAATTATAAAATGGGTTATATGTAACCCAATGTGCTTTATCTTGTGTTTTTGCTGTAGAGTGGGAAGTAAAGAGAGACTTGTAAGTCTCACTAGCTCTATTATCTGTAGCTACACTGTAAGTGCCACTTAATAATTTTGATGCCTTTGACGATTCTAGTGATTTCATCTTGTCCTGGCTTTTACTTCCTTCTTTTGGTACAATCAGACGAGACTTTTTGCTGGAAGATGGGCCAGCCTCTCCAGATTCTTCAACAGACTTTGAATCATTCCTTTTGCCTATTACAGTCAACGACAATTTCGTTCCAGTACTACCCTTGACTACCCCATTAGTCTCTTTTTCTTCATTAGCTTGTTTCTCACTACCAGCAGCAGAAGTTACTGTTGCTGTTGTTTTTGATTTATTTTGTTTCTTTGCCTTCTTTTCATTTTTGATTCTCTCCCGACGTGCTTCCATTTTCTCCAAAGATTGTTGAATGTCCTCCTCCTCGACAGGATTGATGAGAACGACGTCGTCCATGATGAATGGTTTCTGACACCTAAATGAATTTATTGAGTTGTAAATGTGTAAATGTAGGCAAATATATTTTTGTAAATATGTATATTAAATAACACGGAAAAAAATCTTCAAATATACTTACTTGAGACACTCCAACTTTTCAGCTTCACTGGTCTTCTTCACACTTGCAGTCTGTTTAATTGCCCTCTCACTAATTACGCAACCACAAGTCCAAATGAATACAAACCGGAGTCGTCCACTCATTTCCTGTCCTGTAACTGGGCAAATCCATTGAGCCCTTTGGTTGTCAATGTACCCATCACCCTTTTCAGTAAAAGATTCATTGGTCCAGTCTGGATTGGCAGTCAAGGCCAAATCCTTAACATCCCGGATGGTCTTCAAGTGTGAGATGATGTCATAGGTGGGTTTTGCAGAGCCAGCAGACTTTTCCAACAATTCCTCAATAATGACATCCTTATTGTACATACGTCCCAATTCGCAAGCAACAACAGGAGTTTGCAACGGTTGTTGAGAAAGAGCACAACTTTTCCATCGGAATGCTGTTTCGGCTGTCTTGTCTTTCTACAATACACAATCATTATCAAATCAAAAATTATGATTACATATGAATTATGATTCATAATTTATGAAATTTTATTTCAGACAAAAAAAAACTTTACCTGTTCTGGCTTCTTCTTTGTACGAACGAGTTCATCTCGCTTTGGAATCGTGCCACCATCACAACCCATTTTGAAGATGATTTATGACAATTAAAATGCAAAATCTACTAGAAATGACGAAACTTTTGTGGAACTAAAATTTTTTTTTTCACAAACTGAATCTCCCTCTGAAATCATAGATTTTAGGAAACTTTCCGCTTAACTGTTGATTAAGAACAGATTAAGAAATCTCAGCAAAAAAGGATTTGTTTTACTTATAGTACTTATAGTTAGGTAGATCATGCAAGTGCAATAATTATCACGCTAATTTATATTAAAAAAAATTCACCAGTTTAATCGCAATTATCTTTTACACGAGAATTCACATTACAAGTGTACAAAATCCATTCAAAATCTTGTTTTTTAAAGAAATCAAGTTATCATTATACATAAAAGCTAAAAGACAAATATTTAACAGAAACGCAAAATAGTTAGAAGAGAGTACAAATACGGATATACACACATTTTGTATTGACAGATGTTCATTTCGTAATAGAAATTGTACGTTTATAAAGTTTTGTTCATCTTTTTAAGATTTGTTACTTTTTAAGGAAAGAATTAGTAGCTAAAAATAATTATTTTCGATGGTTCAGCATCCTTAACTAAGGAACACTTGACAAAATCCTTGTACAGTTGATTATTAAGAAAAATGATTGTTAGCAACCATGGGATGTACAATGAAAATACATGATGGTGCAATTTGCTTCTAGTGTAATGATACCGGAGAGTAAAGAGGATGGGAAAGAATGTGAGAAGATGGAAAAATAAAAAACATTTGTAAAATTATCTAACGATCAGACTAGGTAGTGAGAGAATTTGTAATGTTGAGAAAGAAGGAAGCGAACATATGGCTTCAGGCTTTTGGATTTTTAACCACCATATCCGTATCCCTTCTTGTGTCCATATCTAAACACACACAAATTGTCAAAATTGGTTACTTTCAATGAGGTCAAGGAAGGTCAGTAAGGTCAGAAAGAATTAGGACACTTACCCTCCTCCTCCTCCTCCTCCTCCACCGCCACCACCATACCTAGAGAGAGAAAAGAGAAAGTCAATGAGAGAAAGCTCTTCGGGGTTTACAAAAACCAGATCACATTTCTAAGATGTCCAAGAGCCTTCCTCTTTTATGCTTACCCGTATCCCCTAAAATAAGAAAACAAACAAATTATGAGTACTCTGACATTTGAGGAATTACATTCACAACTTGTTAAATTTATGAATCCACTCACTTTTTGTGTCCGTACCTAGAAAGGATTAAAAAAAGACAATTTATTAGCAACAAGATCATTTCGACAATTTATTTACGGCATTGCTCAAGACTTTGTGAACTTACCCTCCACCCCCACCACCGCCTCCTCCATGTCCATACCTATTGAATAAAGGAATAAGCATTCAGTCAAAAATGAAATAGTAAGCTGTGTGTCCGGGTCAGTATTACTCAGAGGAAAGTGTCTCAGTAAGAGCAAGACTTTTACTGGATGCCAATTTCACATTGACCTAGACTTGTACACTCTACAACGGGACAAAAAGATTGACAACCAAGTGATGTAGGAAATTTGTGAGTCTTGAGCATTGTGTCAAACAAAACACAAAAAAACTCGAGTGTTCACAAACTTTCCACAAAACTAAAGATTCAATGTTTCTTCCAGTCACTCACCCTCCGTACCCTTTTTTGTGACCATATCTGTAAAGAAAGAAGGGAATTGAACATGAAAACCCATTTTAACACATCTCAATCTCTTCACAGTAATTGTGTTCAACCCGGGTCCATGGATCTCACTCATACAAGCAATCACATTTGTGTTAGGTTAAGTCGACATGCTTGTATAAATGTGATATTTCATGGACCGGAGTGCAAATTTACGTTAATTATCATCCTAATTAGGTTTTATTATTAGGTAATTACCCGCCGCCGCCTCCTCCTCCTCCATGGCCGTAACCCCTGCAAAAAAGAGAAAGTCACTGATGAGTGCGTGAAGCTCTCACAATCCTACTAAAAGAAACGCTCATAAATCCTTTCTAGGTGCCGATTTGGTAACAAACTTTCTTTAGGGAAGAACTGAGACCGCCAAAAATCATGGACAAAACCACTGACCAACTGAGGAGCCCTTAATCCCTGAGAGCTTTCACCCAGTGGCCGAATCAGTGCATTAAAAATCGAGCTTCTACTCCAGTGAAAGTTCGATTTGAACTTTTCTGGTCACTGAAAAATTGTCCTCTCACATTCCAAATTGTTGGAGATTTGTAAAATTTCCGGTTTTTTTCACTTTTATCGGCTCGAGTAAGAACTCATTGGCGTTACTTATACAATAATTCCATAGGAATCATTTTCTCTCTTACTTCTTGTGCCCGTACCCCCCTCCACCGCCTCCGCCGCCATATCTAAAAGAAATGTCAAAGGTTTTAGTCAGAATTATTATGTCAGATGTACATTCGTGGAACTGCAGAGTGCACGGTACCGGGTGACAATACACATCCTTTCGAAAAATTGACAAAAGAATTTTACCCCCTGAAAAATACAGAAAAAAACGAATTAGTACTGAACACTTTTAGGACGTGGAGTCTATGTAACTGCTGAAAGAATTATCAAATTACTTCTTGTGTCCATATCCACCTCCTCCTCCTCCCCCGCCTCCTCCATAACTGCAAGTATGACAGTACGAGTTAGACAAAAACCCCGACAACATTCAATCTACTTTGCACAAGTATTTCTTTGTTTTATTCCATTACCCATAATGTCCACCAGCCTCAATAAACTCAATGCAGACAAAGAGCACCATCGCCAACATGAACTAGAATTCAAAATTTTGAATTATTATTTCCAACAAAATCTCCAGGAGCTGAAATGACCACTGAAAAGTAGTTACTCACCACTAAAGCAAGTTTTGCCATTTCTGACTCCTTTTTCCAATCCTCCCTGTTTTTTCACCCAAATTGTATCAAATTGAGAAACTGTGTATTTGAATTCTTCTTGGTGTTTCCAAAGCCAAGAAGAAGACTGAACTGATGTTGAGACTTGGAAGATTGAGGGTTTAAATACGAAAAGGATTGGGAGAGAGACTGAGAGGAGAAAAAGGGAAATCATAAATAAAAACCCCAATCTCAATTCTCCAAGTCATTATGATCCCACCTGAGAGGAGTCCTCCTCCCCTGACACAATGTGTAATGGGTAGACTAGATAGATGAGTACATATGAACGTCAACGACCAAAACACTGAAGACACACGTCTATCACAGTACAAACTAACACGCTTGTATGCTTCATTGAACACTCACTACTAATCTCCTTCCTGATTTTCCTTTCAAAATCCCTGCCTCCCAACACCAATTCGAGAAAGACGAATGTGAGATGCTGATGTACATGGCACATCCTACTACATCGAAATCACACAACAAATCCACATAGGTATATGTACATTAATGACACTTTAAGCAATTTCAACTGCACTATATTTTGTTTGTTGAGCTCGTCGTCGTCGTCGTCGAGTCTTCCACTCATGGGCAACTCCTCCAAAAATCTTAAAAAATGCAATGCTTGATTTGATACCCAATTAACTCGGAGAGTGAGGCCCGAAGAGTGAGTATGTGTGTGTTTCAAAAAGGGAAAATAACGTGGGGCCTGGGAGCATATGCTCTACATAACAAAATATATGTCACCTCAATAATCCTCCAATAATTATTATGTAAGTACAATGCAGTCGGAATGCTCTACTTATGTAACTCACACGCGAGGAGCCAGAGGTTTCACACTTCTATTGTTAGTCTTCATCGAGAAGAAATTTTAGAACCAAAGACAATTTAAAATTACTCAACGACTCCTTTTTTAGTTGCTCTGTATTTTTGAGGGGGAATTTTTTTTCCTGTGCTTCCTACAAAACTGTCATTTAATGTTGGATAAGTGTAATAAAGAAGGAGAGCAACAACTCTCAAAAAAATTGTGTTTACATCCTTTTTCTGACGGTTCTCCTGTACACGTCCACATCCCTCATTTAAATCCCCTTACTTACCTGTCATCAACGTATTAAAGCATGGACAGCAAAGTGTCAGTCAACAACAACAACAACAGCTATGCAGCAGCGTTCTGCTTTTGAAAGCAAAAGTGCAACGGTATTTATCCATCTTGTATTGTTGTCTGTACTTCCTCTTCTTGTGTAGCTCTCATTGTCTGCACTACAACGTGTACTAGGGCAGAGTGAGTGTGTGTGTGTGTGTAAAAATCAATTTCGATTATGTAACACCTCCACACTTCCTCTTATGTCATGTAAAGACAATTTTTGTGTGAGGGGACGCATAAATCGCCCCACATTTTCCATATTTTGAGTCTGACCCATATTCTCCTCTAGCTACTTATTATGTACATTTTAATAGAAAAGTGTTCAAAATTAAATTTTGACATGATGACTACCTACCTATCTAAGAAGTGCATGGACGTTGACAATAAAATTGACGATATTAACGTACAGTCTCACCACATGCAAAAATCACTTGGGAATTTTCGTCAGGTAAAGACTTTACCGTAAAGTCGTAACGAGAGTTTAATCATGTGGAGAGCCAGACTGCGATTGATACTCGATACTCACCATTTTAAAACAATGGAGTAACACAATTTCACACTCATTTCATTTAGTTGACAGCGAGGAGGATCGTAGTGAGAAAATCATAATAATAATAAATGTGATGTGAGTGACAGAGTCGACAAAAAGGTGACAATCCATTTCGTCACGTTTTGACAACCTAATTTTAAAAAAATAGATTCTTTCATTTTTAAATGTGAATTTTTAAACTGTCGTTAAATTTACAGTTGTAGTTTTGGGTGATTACTCGCTTTTGTATATTATGCTTAGTTGGGACAATCCTTATGCAAATTAATGGGTAGAGCAATAAGGGCTGCATTCATTAAGCACATCCGATTACGACCTAAAATTTTGAACTCCAGCTTCTGCACTATTCTAAATGGCCTACTTTTCAATAATTTTGATAATTTGATCCGATGCAAACGTTTCCATGGCATCAGATTCTACAATCATATTTTGACAAACAAATCCTGATGCGCTTTTTTAAAAATTCAAAAAATGTTGAGAAAAGAAATTGCACAATTTAATTTTTTAAATTGTCACTGAATAATTAAGTTAAATTTAAATTTAAAGTTATAAACAATCAAAAATGTAATCAAAATCTTCACCTTCCTCCTCATTCTCGACTCCATTATTTTCCTCAATCAAAATGTGTCAGTATCCCAATACAAAAATGAAATGAAGAACACAGCCAGTCATGGAATTCAAACCATGCAAGTCTCCTACTTATTACACCAAATCCTTCCATCTTTTGTCCCATTCCATTTTATTAATTATAATCTTTTTAAAATAGGACTGGGTTCTCTTCACATAAATCGGGCAGATTCCTGCCCATCATCATCAGAATTTGGTTCCCAATCCCGTAACCTCAAAAAAAGATTTTAACAAAAATCCTTCTCTCCTCAAAATTTCTTATGGCGTTCAAAACTGGCACCCCGTTCCTCCCGTCCTCGTGGCCAACCATCGGAAAGTCGTTCCAAATCCAAAGTAAAAAAATGTCGTCCAGCTTGTCGACCACCCTGTTGTCACGCCCCTTCGTTCAGTTGTGGTGGACCCTGTTCTTGTCCCATGTGTTGTCAGTCGTCTGCCATTCCCTGTGGTGCTTGTGGTGGTTGTGGATGTCAAATGTCATGTGCCGCTGCAGCTGCTCAACAACAACAATATCAAGCAGCATTGTGTGCATTAGCTCAACAACAAGCCATGACCCAGGCCATGAGTATGGCATTCGGTGGTCAAAACCCTATGAACCCGTACGGAGGAGGATTCAATCCAAATTATGGACAAGACCCGGGTTCCCGGACACTCTCCTCATCCGCCCGAAAAACTTCCTCCGCAACCCTAAAAAGAACCAAATCGAAAGATGACCCCCGGAAATATCTTTCCGCCTCCACAACGAAAGCCGTCATCCCTGGGAAATCAAGTCAATCATCCCGGATGAAAATTCATGTCCCCGACAACAAAAAGCCATAGTCCAAGACAGACTTGCGTAGAACCGAGTCACGGGATAAAAGGAATAAAATGACAGACTCCGCAATTCCCATTTGTCTGCTTTCCTCTAAGTAGCCTCCAGCCTTCTTCTCTCTTTCCGCCAGGCTCAATGTGCCCAGGGCTGGGTCAATTCCCTCCGAATCCAATGCAAGTGTGTCAACCCCGACTACCATGCTGTTCTCAACTCCCTCAAACCAATCCCATGTGTTGTCCTCCCATGGCAAATAATAATTGTTGTCAAATGACTTGTCAAAGGGCCGGAGGAGTCAAGGAGAGTTCTAGCCGGTCAGGCAAGGACAGACATCGTCATGGGAAGAGTTCAAAAGATAGACATCGTCATAGAAGCAAAAATCGGTCCGAAGAATCTCTCAATGAAGCTTGTTCAGTCCAGGACGCATCTTGTGGTCCCATTTGTCCATCCCCTGTTCCGTGCCTACCCGTCCCTTGTATTCCTTCTTATCCTCCTCCACCGCCTCTTCCTCCTCCACCACAACAATATTATGCACAGTCGCAGTCCCCACCTCCTCCTCCTCCTGACCCGAGAGGTGGTCCCTATGCTTCCCAGTCTGCAAACCAATTTAATAGTCAGCAACAGTTACCTGGTGGGTACAACAACCCTCCTCCGCCTCCTCCTGGTTATGGTCCTCCATCACAGTCCTCGGGTAATGGAAATGCTTATGGTCAAGGGAGGTCAAAAGCTAATGGACTGAATGTGGGACCTCCAGTCAAAAGACTTTACAAGTCACAACCACCCTCTGGACCGGGGTCACAACAAAATCTCGCATTTCAGAATGGGTGGAATCGGTGAAGAAGGAAAAAGTGACAGAATAGTTGTACATAGTACAAATTATTTATGGATATGACGGGAAATGAAAATAAATCTTTTTTTGTCTTGTGGAGACAAGAATTTAATTATTGTACAATTCTACAGTTCCATTTTCCGTGTATCATTCCAGTTGGCATCACCAGAAATGTTTGTTAATGATTATTTCGATAGTCAGAGCTTACAAGGATTAAAAGATTCTTCTACAGAATAGCACTGTGATTTGAGCTTTCTTTTATCAAGCCCTAAAATAGGTCAGTGACTAATGCAATGATGTCATGAAAAATTCTCCCAAATTTTCTAGTTGATCCAATTATTTTAGACCAAAGTAACTAAGAAAAGATCAGAGTCAAATTTAAATTTTATTTTTCTACCCCATTTATTCCTTATTTAATTAACTGACAAATTTTTCAAAAAACTTAAGACAATAAGGTCAAAGATCACAAGGACACACAAATGGACTTTGACACTTCTGGATTCTCTGACACCAAACCTTGTACGGTGGGCATGTGTACTCCGTGTGCCATAAATCCCCTACTTCGTTGAACTCACACACATGATACTTTTCACAGTCATAAGGGTCCGCGAAATGCCCGGGAAAGTCACACTCAAATGGAGGTGGAGGAGTTGTGATTGGAATGGTTGTTGTGGACGGCGAAGTCTCGACTGTGCTGGATTCTGTTGTGGATTCTGTGGAGGTTTCCGTTGTCAATTCGGTTGTGGATGTTTCTTCTTCAGTTGTCGATGTGGACTGCGTAGTTGACTCAGTCGTGGACTCTGTAGTGGTCCAAGTCTCGTTTGAACAGAGTCGTTTGATTTGGTCAATTGTGACGTGTGCTCCTTGAGCCACTATTATCTTGTCCAGTAAAAAATACTCTCCTGGTTTGAACTCGTTGATCCCAATATAAAACTGGATAGGGAAACCATTTTTTATTATTTCAAATTCTAATTCATCCTCCATTTTTTTTACAATAATAATGGAATTTTAAATTGAAAGTTTACACCGAATCCAGGGAAAATGACGACATTGTCAATCTCGATGAGTTCCTCGTGCCACTGGAAATTCGATGTAGTCGGGAGGAAATTCTTTGGAGCGTCTGGACCAACACCCGGCATGACATACATTCTTTCTGTTGGTTCATCAATGTTGACATGACCGTAATATTTGAGATACAGGTAAGTGGGTGGGTCATCTATGATGTGAGTTGACTCCTTCTTAAATTCCTGTGACCGTCCATTCCCCTCAAAATAAAGGATACCATTTCCCTCAAGGGTCCCTTCACCTTGAAAAACAAGTGGGAGGTCAGCAGAGGTTTCGGCGTAACCAGCTTGTGGTTGATTGTACCAGTGATTCGATTTAAAGTCGATGAGATCGTCCACACACTCAAATTCCCACTGACTAGCCGAAAAATCCACTGAAGACACAAGGAGTAAAAGACAACTGAGGAAATTACCATGATATAATCTCGACACCATTTTCTGTTCCAATTTAATAACGGTTTACATTTGGAGAAAATTATAAAATTTTAGAAATAATTAACTAGAGTGGAAAGTTAGTGGACAGTCGTCATAATTTATTCTCAACTATCAATTATCTGATCTTTAGTCAGACCTCATTTGATTACGATATTTGCGCTAAACTAAATCTCAATTTTATTAGTTGTTTACAAGTCGAAAGGATATCAGGATTAAAGGATTCTCTTTTAATCTTATCAGACAAAAATGGTAAGTCTGTCAAAAGTTGACGATACACAATTAGACTGAGTAATTGTCTAAGGGTTAATAGGTTTTGACAGTCAAAAATATTGAAAGTACAGGCAAATTTTTTACAGGCAAAAATGTTGAAAGTACAGG
>WJFB01003715.1:0-12234 GCA_009870185.1 Pygmarrhopalites habei | reverse complement strand
ACATGTCAATGCTAAGGTCCACAATATCATGGATGTGTACATGTCAATGCTAAGGTCCACAATATCATGGATGTGTACATGTCAATGCTAAGGTCCACAATATCATGGATGTGTACATGTGTGACTGAGAATAAAAAAAGACTCCAGTGCAAAGTTCAACTTACCAACATCAATGTGTTTAAAATTGGTAGCAAGAAGCGCAAGTGTAAGAGGAACACAACGTGTGTCTGAACGAGAATACGATAGGTCCGGCGGTGGGCCAGGTAGGGCTTCGATGTCTCCATTGATATGATTTTCCTCGTGAGAGGTAACTGCCAAGTATTCTTTTTGTAAATCCCAACCTAATTCCGCTAGCAGTGAGGCTTTTCGAAAATAAGGCGTTACTTCCTTCAGGTATTTTACTAAAAAATTTGTCAAAAAAAGAAGAAGGCTCACATGAAAAATCTACGTAGCACATTTTCCACTTTACACTCTCCATGTCATGGATGTCATAACATCAATTTATATGCGCCTCCTCTTTGTGTGTGTGTACCAGAAAAGTATCCAACTTTTAATTCAAACATCTTCAAGTGTAAATACTTTTTGAAAAGTAATTTACTCTACACGTACAAATGTAACATTTGAGTGTTTACTCGGCCTGTATACTCTCACATCTTTAAAATGTAAGTATATAAAAAAGACTACATTCGTAATTCATATTATCACATTTAAACGAATGGATTTTGTTTGTACGAATAACTGCATGTCATTTATATCTGTACACACATTTCAGTAGCTATAGCGGAAAATGATGCTCTCACGGATAAATTATATGTTGTTTCCTCTTTATCCAGCAGACTTTCTATGTACCTA
This sequence comes from Pygmarrhopalites habei, assembly GCA_009870185.1. Taxonomy (NCBI): domain Eukaryota; kingdom Metazoa; phylum Arthropoda; class Collembola; order Symphypleona; family Arrhopalitidae; genus Pygmarrhopalites; species Pygmarrhopalites habei. Next base: position 11,382 of record WJFB01003715.1, on the reverse strand, counting down.
CTGTGAGAAATGTGAGACTCTCATGACTAGAATATGAACTACTTACGTAAAAACCAAAGTGTCGTCCCACAAAGAAAAACAAACGTTAAAAAAGTCGAAGCGCTTGCAATTGAAAATTTTCAATTAAATCATTCAATTGAACTGGAAATAAAACTTTATACATGTATACTATACATTATATAGTCACCTGAAGATAATTCAACTTGACTATCTCCTTTAAAAATCTAAATTGTACCCAGCTTCACACGCATATAAAACAAGAAATTGGATTTTGATTGTATATGTTCAAAAAATATCTTTCGGTTCATAATGGATTTTTGAGATTTTGGGATCACTGCATGCATTCAATTTTCTCACCTTCCAAGTCAACAACTTTTCCTGCTCTTTTCAAAGCTTTGACTGCTTCATCGTGTGTAGCACTTCTTAAATCCTCTCCATTGACGGACAGAATTGCGTCACCCACGAACAACTGCTCAGTCTTATCTGCTGCCATACCCTACAACATAAAATAAAACCATACACATCAAAATACTACTTAATTGTTTATATTATTCTGTGTAGTTAAAATCATCATTATACAAATTCAGTCATTCATTCATCTGAATTCAATTATAAACATTGGTAAATTTATTGTTAATAGACACTGCACAACTTTAATAGTCTAATAATAACAATTACAGAATGAACAAGAAACCAATTGAACTGACTTTAACCAGAATACTTGCTCTAATTCTGAACAGTTGGGCTTTTTTGACATAAACAAAAATAAATAATGAGCTCCACAGAGAGAGAGAGAAATAGGGAGGGAGACAGGAACCAAACCTTGAAAACTAGAGTCATAATGCTTTTCAACCTCTCTCTGTTTGTGAGTGTTTTGTGTGTGTATCTCAGTACTACACAGCTCCAATCTGTTTGTTTTGGATCGATTTTCGCCGAGTCTCCCGTATCTCGTATGCAAAACCTAGCTTCAACGCTCATAAGTAGAGATATTAAAACATTTGCAATGCAAATTTACATGTCCTGTATTCACTCTCCCTCTCTATACTCACCACACACACACACACACATACACACACACACACACACATACACACACACACACACACATACACACATACACACACTATCTATTCATTTTCATTGCTTTTATAAACATGATTTCGTCTCATCTCTTTCTTTTTATGCCTTTTATTCCCTCACCCTCACACATATACAAGATATAAGGTCATGTACTCTACAGAGATGAAACAGCCAGCACTTACATAGTGTTCTCAGCATCGTCATAAATTATACAAAACATGAGTGAGTACCTTTTATTACGATAAAGCAACCTCCCCTCCCCTCCGTCTATTTGTATAAAGGGCTTCTGAGGAATGTATATTTCATACTCATGTGTGTAACACACACAAACACATACAAGGTCATAGTTTCAAATGAAAACATTTCGACTATTCCAGCGACTACTCTACTCTAGAAGTCGTACTACAACTAGAATATCAAATATTTGTGAAATTAAAATTTTCGTAGAAGAGATTGTTTCTAAATATATCAATGGACAGTGCATATGAACAAATATGTAAAAGTATACACTGTGGTATGCATACAAACGAGAATCTCTTATTGGTGTTGCTAACGAGCTGCAGTTTTGAAGAGAAAGCAATCAAATGATCGTTCATGCATAAATTAGATGCTTCATTTTCACTAATGTTGAACTGGAAACAGACACACACACGTACGAGTTAAAGGTCTCTAATAGAAAATTCCTCATTGTATAAAACAATCCATCCAATCCATTCATTATTGTAGCAACCACCTTCAATAAGGGACGTTAATGGAATCGGGCAACACCCAACCTCTCTCTCTCAAGTTTGTCATGTCAACTTGCTACACACTCTGAAATTCATGAAAATCTCTCTCTCTCTTCTCCTTCCGGGAGCTCTCCATCTTCATACAATACTGATATAGGAAACCTTTTCTCTACTCTGTACTCACAATCAAGAGACATTCATTCACGTTGGAGTTGGGGAGAAAGGCTATACATTCTACACACACGAGTCCTGTTAGTGAGACATGTTTTCCCATCTTATGCCCTCCCTACAATAACAATAACAATTCTCAGGAAAGGAAAGCCGGATTGGATTTAACTAATGACGAGCATTGAATTAAAGACTAAGCTTGAACAAAATCCCAAATTCTTTGAGCTTCACACAGTACGCATGTTATACTTAAGGTAGGAACAATCAGCGATTACTTCACGTCATGTTTAGAGCTAAACACAGACTATTGTAAATAAACATGTGTACATTACTACGGAGCGAACCCAAATGAGATTGTGTAAGTTATACAGTATACAGACACCAATTCCAATATAAAAAGAGGGTAATCTTTAAATGTCTCTACATGATGCTCTATAAATTCTCAACACTTACATACCTAGCTAAACACTTCCAATTTTTCTTTTTAGAATTTAAAGAATAAATTGGACCTAAGAGAGAAGAATGAAGAAGAAGGTTGAGATGTGATAGCAATTACTTATTTGTAAACTTTGTCAGGTGGTAAGTTAATAAATAATAATAAACGTGACACAGTAGTAGAGTATATTTCAATGAAATATCTAATTGGGCTGAAAATTTCTAAATTCTCTGCTTGTTTAGCCTGGATAAATCTCCGATCGACAGAATCATTTCTTATTCGTCTCATAAATGAATAAATAAAATATTACTTTGAAAATTATATACAACAATCTTTTGACCATATATTCACCACGACGAATCTGAACAATAGTAAAATGAGTGGTTTGTCTGCATCAAGTGTCAAAGTATACACTTTTCCAGCAATTGTATAATATAAAGGGTAGGACTTTGGAGAGGTTAAATCTTTATCGATTGTCTGAGCAAGGCAAAGGAGAAATGTGAACGACTAAATATGCAAATAATTATTAGTTTCTTAATTATATGTTGGAATTTTTTTAACCAAATGATTGCATAGCCAGACGTTGCTTATTACAAAGCTGTATAACAATATTACAAGTTGAGAGAAACTTTGCGTGATATAATATCTTGCGTAGAGTCATGGATGATGGAACGTACAATCAACTTTTTTGAAGGACAGTAGACTGACATCATCCTTGTTGGGTATACACTGCATCTGAATTACCGTCAAATGAGAAGAAGAAACTCCTCACACACTCACACGTAAGATTAAAAAGATGATGATTAAATACATACCTTGAAAATTTTGGAGATGAGTATGGGCATTCTATTTTCTCTTCCTCCTTTGATAGAAATTCCCAGACCGTTTGTCTCAGTCTTAACTACACGCACAAGCCGGGTTTCACTTGGAGTTGTGTCCGAACCATTGTCACTCCCATTGTTGACTCCATTCCCTGTACTATTATTATTAGTTCCACCACCACTTCCATTTGTGTGTACATGCCCATTGACACTGGGTGTGGAGGTTGCCTCTTCGATGTCGTACAAACTAAGACACAAATATTGGCCTTCTAATGAGGCTAGGACACGATGCCACTCCTGTAATGTTTGAAGAAATAATAAGTATTAGCTATAGCGATTTTTTTTATTTTGTAAAAAAATTTCTTTGCACAAGAAACTCCAGGTATTCTCTAAGTATTTTCCAGGTATGCAAATCATGATATTAACCAAAACACAGCGTGAATATTAAAGTGGCAACTCACCTTTGTCCTCTCATTAAACACCGACAATATTCCACATCTTCCTGCACCCAACGTCGAATTTCCCATCGACCACTGCGAAGTTGATGTATTTGACTCCATTATAGAAGTCTATAAATATTCCTCTCGTCACTGACACTCTGATGTCAATTAAACATAGCACAATACAGTAATTATTACGTGTTGTATTTCTTATGATTAAATTTTCCTTTTCTTCGTCAACTGCTAGAACACATGTGAGGGGTCATTTTTTGATGATGATGTATGACTAGCTCATATTAGGAGAATGGAAAACACACGTTTTCAAAAAATAACACTCACAAATACATTCCTTGAAAAATGGGCATCTTGTTTCGTCGTTAAGTTGCACAAATTTTTAGATCATTTTTGGGTAAGAATCGATACGTTTGATCTTGAAGGATATGACACACACTGTTATTACATGAAAAGTGGAAGAAGCCAAAGAGAGATATGATGATGGATGGAATGATGAATTTTTCTTTTTCTGAAGATACTTTTTTTTCTCTAGTAGTAATCAAATAGTTGTTGCACTGTCCTCCAATCTTTGGAGATTATTACTGTAGCCATGAGGAGGAAGAATTAAATGACGACGAACACTTCCTTGATAGTAAACAACACACACACAAAGTTTTCTTCTTCCAGAAAAGTAGTAGTATCGGCATACTACTACAGGCACACAACAAAATATCAAGTCACTTGAACATTACGCTCACTGATGATGATTATAACATTATACGACGGTTAAAGGTCCACTGTGATGATGATGAAAAACTGGTAAATTGCAACTAGCACTACGTTCATCTTCTTCTCCTTCTTGATATTTAACGGACGGTACTGTTGGATTTTTTAGCTTAGCAATTTCCAGCTCTCTCACTCGATCATGTACACACTACACACACAGAGTCCTCAACAAGACCCACCGTCAAAAAAATCCACCGTCACCCATCTATTTTTAGTAGTCAAGATCCAACATGTAATACTTCTTCTTGGGGAACAGAGGCCATGAGAGCTTTTTGCGTAAATTTTTCTGCAGCCGATGTGAACAAGTCGTCAGTTGAGAGTTGTAGCACAAGTACCAAGTCGTCTTGAATAAGCTGCTTAGGAAAATAAATGTATTTTATCAAATTGTCATTCCTTCCTTTTTTCCCCCTTCAATTAAGATTAGGAGACAGTCTCGAACTCTCTTGTGAACTCAAAAATCAATCTTAGTCCTCCGTATCATATGAAGATTATATATGTGAGAGTAAAACAGTAATAAGCACTTTCGATGTCAAATATTATATTACATCTACTCTCCTACTAAAATTAGAGTCAACTGTTTTTACTTTACTTAATATATATTTAAAGGGCTTTCTCTGTATAAAAATAACAACTTCTCTCTCTCTCCCTTTGATAAGACTTTGATTCAAAGTAGTCTTTTCCTATTCGTCCAAACCCAGTACGCTCTAAATTTCAAACGTAAACTCACGTGCTCCTTCCCTTTTTCACCATCATCTGAAATTATGAGACTTTTACTGAGGGGAACAGCTCTTAGGTGGTGATTACGGCTAAAGAGGACCTTTGAAAGACTAAGAGGCCCTTACTGGGATGAGCCCTATAACACGTATAAAGAGAATGTGTAAAGATTTAGAAGGTAAAAATGACTCTCTTTCTCCACACGATATGGACATAATGTAAATCTAAAGTTTATGGAAAAGTTTTTTGTAGAATAATATATGCTACATAGTATGTTAGAGGAGGTGGAGGAGGAGGGAGGGAGGGGATTCCAGGAGAACACACGACGGCGAAAAGTGCACCCGAAGAGGAGACACAACGTTGACTAGAGAGACTATGTCTGTGTGTGTGTATAACAAAAAAGATGGGATACAGCCAGTACCTTACTACCTATATTACACACACACACACACACAAACAAACACTGGCTGTGTGTGTGTGCTGGAGAATAGGGAGAGGTACTATGGATACGTGGAAAGCTTTTATGAGACCAAAAAGAGGATCAATATCACTTCATGTTCTCAGTTCTCGCTGGCTTCTGTTCTGTATCTTTCAACTTTTCCAAACACACACACACTACACAGGGAAAGGTAAGCTAAGGTGAAAACGTAAAGCACCACTACCAGCTTTTTTTTTTCTCTCTCTCTCTGGTAAGTAGCAACTTCCCAGACTCGACTCTGCCAATGCAAAAAGAGAGAGAAGAGAAATTCAGAGATAGAGGTACAGGTAACGCTCTTATTTACTTTGTACAACTTAAAGACTGCTGAATTTTTTTTGCACAGATTATACTACAACACATACACTTTTACATGTACTTTGGCAAACTCCAAATTTTTTTTTCCCTAACAGCACCTCTCAAATATCCATGACACCCACAAAAATGTCTGTTAAATATTTTAATATTTATTTTTGTACACAAGATTTTTTTTCCCATCCTCCTCTAAATTTTCCCCAATAACACTTTGGCAAAGGATGAACCTCCTTTTTGTGTACGTACACAGAAGAGTGCAATTTGTAATGAAAGAAGGTGACAAAATGTGGTGGTGTGTGTGAGTGACTGTGTTGGGTGAATATTTTTGGTTGCCTCCAACTTTTCTTCTCCTCTTCCTTCAACCCTACCCCTAAGTACCAGTGTAAAGTACATAATGTGGGGCTAATGATGGATTCATATACGAGGGAGATATTACAACTGTAGTGAAAACTCGTCTCTGATGACAGATCCTTCCCTTCCTCTATTTCTCCTCCGTGAGTGTGTGTGGGTCTGCACTGTGCAGACTGCGAATATATGTGTGTATTTTCCCGTACACAGTCACATTTCATTCAACCACACCACAAATTTTGCCAGTATTCTCACGTATCCCTCCATCCTTTGGTTGTGATGGTGTGAGAGTGTGTGTGGTATTTGGGACACAAGTATAGCTTAGTTGGATGCTTCCGGCCAAGATTCTTTCGGAGGACCAAGATTAAAGCCGTCATATACAGACACACACACACACACAGAAAGAGAGAGAAGTAATAGTCAGTTGGATTTCGTTTCACACTTTTGATAACGAGCTTGTTTGTAGTGCGGCAACGTAATATCAACTTAGGATGTGATGTACATAACTATATAATATATCCATGTTACAATGTAGCCTTCAATTCTTCTTTTTTTCTCTCTCTTTTTGTGTCCTGTAAATATACATACATGTATAGAGAGAGAGGGAAAGAGTGAGAAAAGAGTTTCATTAACGCTTCTTCCTATCCCAAAGATCGACAAGTTGTCTTCGTTCAGATATAGGCAAAAAGAGAAAATCGAAACTATTCGCCTAGAATTTTTCCCTCTTTTTTTGTGATTACTCTTTCCCTCTCCCTCTCCCTCTCTTCATCTTGCTGATTCTCTCTCTATCTCTGTTTCTCCAGATCTATAGCATTTTATCCTGCTTTACAAAAACACTTGGAGTTTCAGACACACAAACACACACACAGCAGAGAGAGAGACAAGCACTCGTCTTTCTCCCAAACATGTCCTGATACAAGTTGATACCTAAAAGCAGAGTGATAGACAACCATCCACCAACTCTAACCACTGCTAGCAAGAATTCTTGAGATGAGAGCTCAACACACACACACATAATACACACCCCGAGAAAACACTGGAGTAAATAAGTCTCTGTATATCCTTCCATTTACACACACACAGACACAATTGTTCGTTTCCTGTGTCTCTACTCCTTCTCTTTCTCTTCCCAGTCCTTCCTAACCCTACAAAACTTGCACTTTATATTAAATTCAGACAACTTCTGTAAATTAAATAAACACCCTATACCCCATTACCTACATAAGTACGTTGTGGAGTAAAATCCACACACACAAATACATCCAACTAAATAACAATTTCTTCCTACACCTTTTCCCTTTCTCCCCTGTCCCAGAGAGAGTCGACTTTTCTCCGAGTTTGAAAATATTTTATTTATACTGTCATTTAATAATCATAGAAAGGGATGGAAATAAACCATCATTCTTACACTCTCCTCTTCTCCGAGATGGCAATAAGCTAATTGAGAGAAAGAGGGAAAAATCCAGAACAAATCACACTGTCACTGTTTTTGGAAACCACAACAAAAAAGATAATGCAAAACTTCACATAATGATTAAACGGTGGTGGGTTGTGTCGTCTTTGTGGACCACTGAAACACACGCACTTTTACTTGAGCACACTCTCTCCTCCCCGTCAAAGATAAAACTGTGTGTGTGAACAGAAAAAAACTTCACATACACAAGCACACACAGTTTTTTTTCCTCTCAACTTTTGTCGTCAATTCGACAACTCTCTCTGCACACCCCTCAAATCTCACGTATTATAAAAATTGAAAAAGTTAGTTTATCCCTCAACTCAACTTCTCCATCAGATCCTCCGTGTTGTTGTACAAGAGGGAAAGAACCACCATCAACTCACCAACCACATGCTGTCAACTTCAGATGAATAATATTATTTTTTTCTTGTATACCACTGTGTACACACAGAGACACACCACACAAAAATTCACGAATGAAATTATTCTCAATGTTTTCTTCTTTTTTTTGGAAAAAATTCCCTTTTCCTTTGTAGGAGAAAGACGGCGAGAAAAACTAGAAAGGGGCCAAGATGCCAGGCTGGGTAGTAGTGGTACACACACAGAGAGATCCGCTTTCCTCGACAACAGATCGAAAACTGAGCCAACACACGGGAAATCCAGGGAATGAGAAGGGGAGGAAAGAGAGAGAGAGAGAGAGAGAGACGAGGGAACGAGATAGGACGATGGTGAGCCGAACACACACAAAACTCTCAATTCGTTCACATCTCAAGTACTTTCAGCAGTACGTAGAGTCGTCGTCGTCCTCGTCGTCTTCTCTTGAAAAGTAGCTCGAGCTCTTCTTGTTGGCAATGGGAACGACTCTATGTTTCCAGTCTACAGTCTGCTGGATCTTGAGAGAGGAAGAGAGAAAGAAAGAAAATGAAACGGTAAAGCACGAAGGAGAAAAGGAACTTACCTACCTATAATGCTCTACGTGGATGGATAGGTCTTCTTCTCCCCAGAGTCGTTTCTTCTTCTTATATAATAATACTACTACACAATTTACTACGCTTTCACAAGAAGAGGAGAAAGGAAGAGAAAGAAAAAAAGCTTCGAGTGTCAAAAGATGTATGTGAGTGTGTAAGTAGTGAAAGCATGGCTGTTTTCCCGGTTCTTTTGCTTGTCTAAACTTTTCATCTTATAATAATATTACATGTATATATATGAGAAGGGTGTGTGTAGATGTACAAGTCTTTTCTCTCTCTCTCTCCAGTCAGTATCCCCCCTCCTTGAACTCTTGAACAAAGTACAAGGCTTTTTTCCCTCCACGTCCCTACTCTTTTTACCTCATGTTCCTTCTCTCATCCACACACACACACCCTCACTCACTCTCTCTTTTTACTTTACTCCTGCCAATGTCTAATGTTTCCGGATTGTGGGAAACCAAGAGTCGAGACAAATTATGGTGAATAAAAATTATTGTAAAATCCATCCACCATCTCTCCAGCCGCCGTTGTTCGTCTCTCTTCAACTAATAATCTATGTAATGTACTAATGTGATGTGTTTGAGAGTGGAGGACAAAAAAAAGAACTTTTAATAATAGGCTGTGTGGGTGGAGGGAAAGTGTATGGAATATTCAGTAATAATTACTAACTGATATAGTTCAAAGTGCCCATTACATTACTCCAACTTATAATATATGTACGGCCATAAGTTATGTACGAAAAAATTCACCTTCCCTCTCTCTCTCTCTCTCTCTGTGCAGACACACTAAATTAACCTCCTGCCATTCTCTCTCTCCCTCTCTCTCTTCTAATCACAATAATTGATCTCAGGCGAAATCCGGTCATCAAATTTACCATGGTCACCTGATGACAGCCTCAATCCTCAATATCTTCGTTACACACGCAAGTACAACCTTCCACGCACCATTCATTTTTATGCACAATGAAAAGGTGTGCACTGACGAAATTCCAATAATTCTCCCCGTCAACACACACACACATAGTCACACGATTACATCTTTCCCATTCCACGCACTGCCAGGCCCCACCATTCAAAATATTTTTTTGGAGGGATCCATTATTATAAGGCAAAAGAGAGTGTATATTTCAGACGTACAACACACACACACGTACGTGTATAGATGTAGAGGGTTAGGTGTTTTCCGACAAATTACAAAATTACAATCGAGCATTTTCTTTCGTTCGAGCTCTCCTTTGTTTGGCACGGAAAATAATGCATGCTTTTATACGCAACTGAGCACCTCCCTCCCACTACTAATCTCACTCTCAACACACACACACACACACACACACACACACACACACACACACACACACACACACACACACAGAGAAGGAGGGAGAGGGTAGTGTGTATTATGTGTGTGACTATCCTCCTCCATGTAATTATTATACCCTAATACAAAAATATACGGAGGGAATTGGGAGGCTCTTCTTGTAGTTTTCCCCGTTCATTCCTGGGAAAGAGACGAGTCTGGAAAATGGGAGTCTTTCTCTCTCTCTCTCCAGAGTTCCAGCGCTCGAAACGGAGGCAGTCAGGTCTGCCATTCCTACCGTTAAAAATAATTACACTGAAGGAGGGCAAAAACGTGCTCTCCTTCCCTTTCTTCTCCTTCTTATTATTATTACTGTTACTGTTACGAATAAAATCTAGCAAATTAATCTACTCTGTCTAAACATACCACACACACACCCACCCACCCATTCTCACTCTCACTCTCTTTCCATTCTCTCCAAACCATTTGACATGATCCTCCAGTCCCCCAAAAACATTCCCATACACAATATTCCTCCTCCAAACTTGTTATGCACGGTTCAAAAAATTGTATCTAGAATATTAAAGCACCAAATCCTTTTCTACAGATATTCCTCCTCTACATCACATTACAATTTCCATTGGTTTGTTCTCTAGTCACCATACACAAATTTTTGACTAATTACCAGTCGTACAATGAATGTTTGAGGGGGAGAGAGAGAAATTGTTGTTTTTTGCATGGAATTACCACCACCATTTTTGTAAATCGTGTCATTAATTACTACTCAACTCAATGTTACTAATTACAGGGACAGAACAAGAGAAGGAAGAAGAAGAGGGGAACAAATGTATAAAAGTCCATTGAAATCTAATGTTCTCCTTCAATCTTTAACTATTATTCAGTTTTTCAATAATTTATTTCAACGGCCTTTCTCTTTCTCTCTCTCGAGGCGTCCACAATGCATAAGGTGTGTGTTGTGTATCCTGATTTCAATTTTTGTATTGTTCCATTCTCCTCTCCTATTTTTTATGAGTGACTAGCCCACCTCCTCCACTCTCCACCACCACCCTCTTTCAAATCAATTTTTATAGACTTTTACATGAACTTTATTTCACATTCCAACCCTGCCCTGTCCTCCCCCTCCTGTAGTTATTTTCTGTGTGATATTCTCTCCACAATCAAGTTTGTGCCTTTTTTACATGTTCTTAAATACAGGGTGGCACATAACCTTTGTCTCCCCCCCTACAGCCTAGACAAGGAGAGGTCAAAAAATTCTGAAAATACAGTTTTGTAGAGAATTGAATTCTACATCTATCCCACCAAGCATCAGGTCAATAGGTCAACCCCCATGAAAGTT
>WJFB01003714.1:0-12235 GCA_009870185.1 Pygmarrhopalites habei | reverse complement strand
CTGTAGTTTTTGAACACCTATTTTTTGAGTTCATTTGAAGAAATCGCGTTCCCGCCAACGGATTTTGGTCCTTGTTGGCCACAACACGTGACACTAAGTGGGTCATCTTCACTGTGAGTATCAGGTCATGGGGTGAAGGGGTCACAAAATGACGCCAGAAAAACAAAGTGTCCTATAGCTTCTGAACGGACCTTATAAAGAAAAAATCATGCAGCAGCATTATGATTTCAATTTTCTTTCCCTTTCTTTTCTCTTGAATTTTACTAGTAGACTTTGATAATCACAAGTCATCCTCCTCACACAGAAAAAAGACTGTCAATTGTTGGGGTGGATCTCAATCTCCTGACATCCAGGTAATATTTACACAGAGAAAGAGAGAGAAGATGAACACGGATTGAGGCTACACACACGCAGGCACACACCAACATGATCCGTTATAATATCAAAATTTTTAAGAGCGGAAACCTTCCCCAATCACACAACGTAACACAATAAATGTGGCACACACAAATGATTGTACTCAATATAACTTTTATAGGAACATATTTGAAGCCCAATATAACTTCTGTGTGTGTTTTGATGATTTGTGCAAGGTTAATCCAATTGTGTGAGTGGTTACGTCTTAATTTCAAAAAATTACTCCACAAGTGTCGAGACGGTGTGTGTGAAAGGGTTAAAGGAGTTTACAATTAATTTTTTAAAAAAATATGTGTGTTGAATCCAGATGAACTCTATCAAGTTCTGAATGAAAATAATTTTTTGTCAAATTATAGCAATCGTGCCATAATTATGATTGTTATGATTTGTGACTTGATGACGACAAGTTCACATGATGAGACAAGATGAGAAAAAACTTAATAGACTTTTAAGTATTACAGGAAGTCTTGAACTGGAGCATACAAAGGAGATTCCCTTACATGTAGAAATGTATGAATTGGACAGATTGTTAATATCCACGATCCTCTCAGTTAAATTGGTGAGAAACGTGAGTCTCTCTCTCTCCTCTGATTTGCATTACAATGAAAATAAGTATAAGTACTGACAAGTAATTTTCTTGAATTTATTTGTAGTGTGTTGTGTGTTGGAAAATCACACACACACACAGTTTCGTAAGAATCTCATTCTTTTTTTGTCAACCTCTACACACACACAAGATTAATTCAGAAGGACCAGAGTTCTTTTCAAATTACAGTAAACCCTTAATTTTTATATAGTACAGAGATATTGTCATATTTTCTATTCTTTTTTTCACAAAGTTTCATGAGCAAGGTCGTTTTTTTAAATAAGGAGGACTCAAAAAGTTAAAACTAACTTTCCTATTTCAATGAATTCCCCTTGTACAAAATCATTCAAGGATTAACCAGGTAGATGATCCCTATTTTTATTAATCTTGTAGACTTTTATAACTTTATACTGTCCTCTGAACACTGTCAATGTCCATGACAGACACTAACGAATCATAAATAGTGGAAAACTAACAGAGCACATCATAAATACACACAAACACCTTTTCCCAAAAATTCGACTTGAATTGAAAGCAGTATTTAATTCCTTTTTCAAAAAATGTGTTAACATTTTCCATGCAGATGCATTTTATGAAGTCACACGGAACACAGAAGGTTGAATTCCTCATGAATTCCCTGAAACTCTCTCCTTAATGTCCAAGGACTAGGATTGTAGTATATTTTAATAGAATTTGCATTGATTTGTGTCCACACACACACGCACACACACAAATATGTAGTTCAAGGTATTATTTACTGCTCTCTGTTTCCTCTCCTATGGAGTAAATCGACTACATGGAAGTGGGTTAGAGGGAATACATACATCTGCACCTCCATTCTCCACTATAATATAATGTTATATAATAATGATGACAAAGGAGGGCAGTTGTTTCAATTTCAATCAATCCAATTGGATTTTCTTCTTCTTTTTCTCCCTCAAACTCAAGTTTGCTATTTACCATTGACATCCTCCATGGGATCATCAATATGTAATCAATAGGAAAATCCTTGCACGACTTCCCTCCATGTGGTCAGTCTTCAACTTGACCACGAGACAACGAGGGTCTGTTAGGACCAGATACAAGGACTGCCCCTGTTCCCAAAAACAACACACTTGCCCTATTAGGCCATCACACACAGTCATAATCTGAACCAAAAAATGTATTTACAAATTTCATTTCATTGCAAACCTGAATGGGACTGAACATGACTACAGTTTTTTCTTGTGTGTGTGTGTAGCACGATTAATCCTGGCAATGGCAATACTACACAGTATTTTTTGAATGGATACGGTCAGTTGCTTAAATGTTGACCCAATTTGGGCGTGTTCTTTTATATTCGTCATATTTTCAGTCGAGGGCAGTATAATGCATTCCTGGTGGATATACTCTCTTATATTTATTCCCAGTATCGGATCTCTCCGCCTCTATGCTTTTTGTACGAGTGTTCCAGGTTTCATGAGGAACATGCAACCTATTATATTAATTATATTGACAGGGACACACACACACACAGAAATAGGCCACTCATTTTGAGTCAATGTTACCACGACACGAAAAGGGGTTCACATGGAAATTTATATTATTTCTCCCTCAGACTCAGCCCAACTTTTTCATAGCCAATAAAAAAGAGGAGAAGAGATCCAAATGGGACAGAAAAATTGTCCTCCTCCACAAACACACACACTCAAAGAGAGAGAATGTCAACTCCCTGGAAAAATGTTAATGGCACAAGATAGAAGGTTGTATGGATCATGAGAGGGACAAATTAGTAGATTTCTAAATTAAATTGTATATTTTAGTCAAACAATCAGCTAAGTGTGTGTGTGTACTATCAAAAGTAGGTTTTTTCCGCACACAGACACACATGCATGCATGCAATTTGGACACGAGCTCAGTTTTTTCTTATTTTACAAAAAAGGGATATTATCACATCTCGAAACCCTTCTCTTGTCTTGTTAACTTGTGAAGGTGCTTCGTCACTGAATCCGTGAGTTGTTCTGATGATGGGTTTTTGTGTGAGAGATGAAGAAAAAAAGGGAGAAAATGCGTAACTACGAACCAACAATACAATAAAATTTTGTTGAAGAGAGAGAGAGACGACAACCCATCAGAAAAAAAGTCTTCATGGTCTGCTTATTATTTTAATGGTAAAGAAATCAGTTCAAATATTCAATCTTCTACTACCTACTACTTGTACGCAGTACATGATGACAATTTTTACGAACACCCTCTCATACTGTGTGTGTATGTGTGTGTTTTATATATATGGTCTAATGATGGAGTGTATGGTTTGGCCATGTGTCATGAACTCTGAATTCATTGGTAATTGGCAGTGGTTTAGAAATGATTGTGTGTGTGGTTGGGTTGAATCATTTTCAAAGAGTAGAAAAAATATTGAGACAGAATAACAGCATGTAGGAATAAAGGAGGAGTGTACGTAATTCTTCCCAATTTGTTTTTTTTCAAGTCAAGACAACTACTACATGAGTGAAGAGAGGGAGACGGTTTAGTTCCAAGTTAAAACAAATAAAATGAAGGCTTCATAAATCATCCAAGAATAACGGCAATTTGTCAAAAGTCCCCATCATGTCATGTCTACACTCAAACGTTCGTAAATACTCCTCTGACTTCATTCTTCATGTACTCCTTGTACTGTACAAAAATTTCACTTTGAAGTGAACTTGAGAGTAACGAAAATTACGGAAAGGTAAACACACACATTTGCTACTAATTAAATTGTGTACTTTACATCACAATTGACTTTGATCCACCTTGTTAAATTCCAATTTTCTCTCTTCCTCTTGTGTGGACTGTGTGTTGCGTGTGTGTCGTGTGTGTGTGTGTGTACACAGGAGAGAGAAAGTTGTTAAGGAAAATAGAATCCTCTCTTTCCTCCCTTGTCGAGTCCAACAAGGACAATTTTTACCTCAACAATTGTTCTTCTCTGATGAATGACACACAAATTAAAAGTACAAAGTGATGTGTGTATCCTTCAACTACATTAAATTGTCCTAACTTTCTTTGAAGGAATTTTACCACGACTCCACACAGACACGCGTTGCTCTGCAAATTTATCCAGTATCCGTAAGAAATGATTTACAAACTAGAAAACGTGTTCCAAATTTTCAAATTTCAATTGAATAATCATTCAATGAACTCCAAAATAAATCTCTCTATTTCAATGTAGAGATGTTTGCACGTACAATCCAAGTTCAGACTGTGCCAAAGAGAGAGAGAAGAGAATAGGCAATTCGTTCCGCACGTGTCTCATCCTCCTTTTTATCGTTCCAGTCCCCCTCCCCTTAGAATTCAACCCGCATATTAAAGAAAGATTCCAGCTCCTTGGGGAAGAAAAGACGAAAAGACTATCCCATGTAACAATACAGAAGAGTGAGGGGAAAAGGGAGGTTCTACATAGATCGCGTACAATACATCAAAGACGATGAGTGATGGACAAGGCATGTAGTCAGTCAGTCTTGCTGAACAAGAAGAAGAAATGTGTCCAAGGAGGAAGGAGGAGGAGAACAACGAAATGACGTTCTCTTTGTTAGTAATCTACTGTGGAAAATGGAACAAGTCCGTTATCAACAAATAATCAATAAATGACGACACGAAAAAATAAATTTGTGTCTGTCCTGTTCAAGCTCATGGTCATCTTACATTGTATAACACTCTTATGTACTCCTAGGTGTGTGTGTCCTGTGTGCAAGTCAATCTGTTTTTGTTGATATTCCAAAGTATTGTGTGTGTTTATGTGTGTGACAGAGACAGAAAGACTGGGGGAAATTCTATATTTATGATATACGCCCAATTCGTGTATATCAATTTCTTGTCTACACATCGAATTTCCATGAGAGAGACTCCCTTGGCTTATTACACTGCCACAAGCCAAACTCTTCGCGTCTTGAGTGTGTGTGTTGTAATACACAAATATATTACAGTCGAACCTGGATATAACCACATGTCAAGGAACCAAACGTTCTCGGCCACTATAGGTGGGTTGCCACTATGGCCCTATAGTAGCCATTGTTCGTTGTCGTTGAAAGGGGTTTGTTGTGCCCTTTGCCCTTCATCGAGGCTGACTTCATTGTTGCCCTTGTTGGTACCCTTAATTTGTCACTCACTCACTCACTGCCTTTTTGAACCGAATTTCAAAAATTATTTACTTTTCAGCAAAAACTTCAGTGAAGTTGACCAAAAATTGTTTGCCGTCGTTCACCAAGTACAAGTTTTAGTACAATCAATACGCAAGCGAGGGAATGGCGACTGGCTCGAAATTTAGGAAGCGAAGCATTTTTTCATCTTTCTCATAACTTGTCTCGTCCGTTAAACATTCCCCTCTAATTCCGATCCCCATCCTTCAATTAAAACTCCTTCCATCCCCCTCCCCCCTCCCCACCATCATTAAAATTTAATATTTTTCCGAATTTGACCACACTTCCAAAATATCCAGTCATCCCTTCAGTAGCATGGACATGTCAGGCCCTGCTGAGCTACTGGTGGAGTTCATTGAACCTTCACTATTTGTTTCGGGATACACTACTAGAGACTGCTGGAGAGTACTCAGTTTCGTTTTCTCCAGCCAAAATGCAAACGCAAGAGTCCAAGGGTTTTTTCCTTACTATTTACCTTCCTTTACTTACTCCTCATTGAGGTATACCTGCACAATGTTTGTTTTGAGAAATAAAAACAAGACAATCACTTTCCCCTTTTAATGTATAAAAATGCGCAAACTATAGCGAAACAATAACTTCCTTTATTCATATTATTATACATCAATTCGTGATTCTCGCGATATGTACACATCATTAGTCCATGTAACAACTTTGTAGTAAAAAGTAGTAGTAGTAGTACTCCCTTTGGTAGGTAAACAATCATTCAGAACATAGATTTTTAAACATTAGTCAGTACCAAATGTCAACTTTTTTTCCTTCATCATATAAATTATTAATATAACTCCCAATATATTAGATACATCTTATACCTTCAAATGGAATACATATTACAGTAGTAGTAATAATACATTGGTGCAGAAGGAAAGTATCGAGGACGAGTTCTTTTTTCTTTTCTTTTTCTTTAAATACTTACTTAACTTACTTATTACGTATGTACTACAATAATAATAAGGAAAAGAACATTCAAATAGTATCTTCTTTTTTTAAAAAAAAATTAAAAAAATGCTCGGTTTGTCTCTCTGTGCGTATATTTGTCAGCCAGCAGAAATAAGCAATAATTATTATTTCTGAAAAAAGTGAACAATTGAATTGCATCCTTACATTACATAGTATAGCCTCAAAATGGAAAAAAGCACATTACAAAAAAAACAGAAATGTTTGGTTCACAGTTCAGTTTGCTCTATTTCATTAATATTTTCTCCGACTGTGGTATTCGCTTCATCAAGTTTCCCCCCTCCAGCTAATCTTTCTTCGTTTCTCTTCTTTTCTGCTGCCAAACGAGCATTCTCCTTCTTCTTTTCTAATACCAACTCACTTTGCCGTTGTTTCTTTTGCTTTAGTAACTATATTTTAATCAAGGGAGATTTTGGAATTTATTAGAATAACAATAACTATAATTTTATACAGCGGATCAATCATCTTTCAAATTAAAACTAACCTGTTTAAAATGCTCTTTCCTCATCTGGTCATCGGTAATGTCAAGTCTGAAAAAATACCAAGACAATCTCTTTACATGAATCCTCAATATAAAATTTAATCTATATGACTCAACTTAAATTATAACAAGTATTATACTTACCTTCCGATCTGATACACCATGAATTGTTCATGAGTGACAAAATTAGGGAGTGTTTTCAACATGGGCAGTGTTTCGTACATGGTAGGGCATCTTTTCAAAATTTCAGAACGCCCCAAAGTATATTTAAGAAGCACAAGGGCAACACGGAACAAAACTTTCACTCCTTCACACAAAAACATGTCCCATACTCGAAGGACTGTAGACCATGGAAGCTTTTTAAAAAAATCAAAATCATATTTTATGAAAATTTTTTTCCACAAGACAAAATGAATCATTAGTATTACGATTTGAACAATATAAAATACAGCACATACTGTTCGCGTGAAGGCACAGAGGAACCATTCAGTCATGTACAAGACAGGGTCAATTTTTTGTTTTTTCTAAACCAAATTATTGAAAATTAGATACAATGCAGAAACAATGGTGAATGGATAGATCGAATATAATTCTCACCAAATGCTTATGAACAGACGGTGCAACCCTCTTTAGCAAGCCAAATAAAATATCACCATCAAGTTTGAGAGCTTGCATCCCCTGACAAATTAATCAAACTTTTAGTATCATCATTTGAATAATTTAAAGAAATGAAAAAGATAAACATTATGTACCTCTAGGTAGTAGCCTTTTAAATATTTGTCGCAGATTGCTTGTAGGCACCTAAACAAAAAGTATGAATTTTTTCTATGAAGACTATTACACCTTATGCCTATACCTATTCTTTTTAACATGTATTTAAGGTAGACGCACCAGAAGGCATCCTCTGCTGTCATGTGCATCAATAAAGTGGCAGCTGTCAAAAATAAATATTCACAATTATCATGTCGTTGTGTCAGTGAATTTTTCCTTCTACAAAATTCGAAACCCCTTTTGCCCCAAGTTACAATTTTAAAAATTGAATTTTTACAAACTTGAAAAATACTAAAGCGAATAAGTGTTTGGTCAAACTTACCTATAGGAGCATGAGCTTGACAATAACCTTCCTCTGGATTTAGAATGGAATAAGCTTTTAACACTCGAAATAAATCTTCCTGCCTATTTTAACAAACGAAAACACACAATCTTATTTATTGTACTGAATTATATAGCTGCATCAAAAATGATATATATGTAGTAGGGAAAATAGAGGATGAATTTTTTCAAATCCCATGACTTGGGACAACTAACTAGTGAAAAATAACAAACGAATTTAATTTGACATACCCGTATCCGTCATCTGTAAAAATTTCATGGAGAGGGAATTGTCTATGTACATCTTTCCGAATATCTTCTATACACTGGGGTTTACCCTCTTGCCGTAGAAGGTCAGCAAATAAATTAGGATTTTTCTTAGCTAGAAAGACTCCACCCGTTAAATAAAACCAGGCACGTCCACGAGTTGACCTAGTCAAAAATAAATGACTCGATTAATTTCATATTCTTAATCGTGAATTTTCAACAAAAAAATGTATGTATCACTTACCTAGGAATTCCCTTGCGACATCGACCTATAGTCAAATGAGAAAACAATCATCAATATATCTTTAAGTAAAAATGTCAATTTTTAAATCAAAAAACTTCTTCTTACTTCGAACTGTTTTGAAATCACGTCTCATAAAATGATCCCATTCACTCAACATATGTAACCATTTCAGCTCTCGTCTGCGAATTACTTGAGCTGGAGGTGTCGGTTCGCTATAATTTGAAATAAATCATACAAATTCAAGATAGTATAATCAATTTAAAGCATTTGTCTAAAATTCAATTCCATAAAAGGAACGAAAAATATGTTAGCTTAAAAATGTCTTGTAGAAAACCAAAATTGTTATTCTTTTATGATTTTACTGTGGTATCGAAATGTCAACCCAGTCGTCTGGATACTCCTCAGCTTGAGGTCCAATAGACGAATCCATAGAGGAATATTACTTTACAGATTTACTATACTACAGCAGTTGCACAGAGCAAATATATATCCTGCAATGGACTTGAATGGCGTTGATGCAAAGAAAATGTTTTTAGTTATGTTCTTTCATTTCTTGGAAATAATAGTAATAATCCCACGTGTGTGCAGAGTCATTTCTAACTGTATCACAATTAAACCAATTCAACCTGTCAATGAGCTTCTTCTTCAACTACATACAAGGTACGGATACAAAACAATCGTCAAATTATTTCAAAAACATAAAAGAGATATTCTGAACTGTCTGTGCTGGCATTTCTCTTTTACCTATGCTCTCATCAGTGGTATAAGTTGATTGTTTTTGTTTGTCCCATGTAATCTTAATCTTACAGTACAAAAATTAGTGAGTACAAAAAGAACTTTTGTTACTTTTTGAAAATACAAATAAAAAATCATAAGAATCAACTAATACAAGTAGCTGTCATACAATGTACTTATGTCATAATGACAATCTGTAAACTACTAATTGTCCTAATACAGTCCAAGTTGTTTGATACGACTCGTCACTATTGGTTTTATAAATGCCTTTAAATCCTACTCGTATGATTTTGACAGTCCGTATGAGTTTGAAATACTGACAAGTTGTATAGAAAAAGTTGTAGTGTTTATAAAAAATTACCTCTCGTGTGTATATTGCTCTCCTCCTAAGAATCCGTAACGGTCTGGAGTCTGAGATAGGATAGATGGATTGTTGACAATACTAGAGTTGTCACTTCCATCATCATCGTCATTGTGATGTCCGTCGTTCAATGTTGGTGAAGAAACAGATGAATTCTGAATAATTCCTAAAGGAGATTTAGGAATCTCTCCCCTCGTCTTATCTTTCATTCTGGTACTCATATTATTTGAAACACCTGTTTAGGGATCAAGTAAACATCAGAGTTAAGGATCGATCATCATGTCAAATCAACAGCATAAAATAATTTTGTGTAATAAAAATGACTTACCTTGTACCTTTCACAAAAGTTTAAATAAGAACAATAATTCACGAACACACTTTTCATTTCATCGAGTCAAATCGACGAAATAAATAAATTACTAAACATTAAGATTCTATTTACTTTGCTAAAATAGAATTATCCCGAATATTCAACTTTAAAAAACTTTTGTAGCTCCAGATCTACATTGTATCAAAATGTGTATACCACTACTCAAAACATTGCACATCCTCCCACTTGTTCATGTTGACCGAAATAAAAAATGATTTTCCCTGGAAAATTTTGAGGAAATACAACTTCACAGTTTTATCTTGCTAAAAAACTATCGATTAAACTCCTACTGAATCGTGAGGATATCACTCGCCCTACTCACCGGCACCTTCAAACTTTGCGAAAAAATTTTTGGAAAAAATAAAGTTTTTGTCAAAAGATTAGTTTGCTAACAAGACAAGATCAAAATGCCACAGGGAAAAATGAAGGTCAAGTCTCAGTTACCAGCTGGGGTCAAGAATAAGGGGATTTCAAAAAAACGGGACGCACATTTCCAAAAAAGAAGTAAGTCACATATTTCACATGTTTTAGCAAGGATCTCAACAAAGTCTATTAAATTAAATTATTATTTTCATTTATGTAACGTCGGATAGCTTCGACATAATATTCATCATTTTGTTTAGCTATTGTCTGAAGTTAAAATGACTAACACAAAATGTTGTGACTAATACACGACATGCGTTTATTTTTTCAAAGTCTAATTATTCTCCTTTTTCTCAAAATGTTTTGTTTAAATAGATAGACCAGCGTTACCCAAAAAAGAGCCTAATGCTCTCAGAAATGCTATTACAAAATCAATAAATGAACATATTGAGTCTAATGCGAAGGAGAGAGCCACTGTGGATGGAAAGACATTTAGAGTACTACCATCTGAAGACATTCAACCTTCGACGAGTTGAGAATTTCACTGATAATTTATCGGTTTTTTATTTTACAAATTTGTGATATAAAAAAACAAAAGATTGATCTTCAATAAAAATCTTAGCTCATTTTTCTCACGCAATCCAAAAATTATCTGGACTACTTTAATTATTTTGCATCAACTTCCTCTCACTCTCATTATTCCCCTACTAGGTATTTGGCACACACACAAGTAGATCTCATACATTTTGCAAAAAAGAGTCACTGGGACTATGCGTCAGTGTTTTCTGGTCCCTAACGACGACGACTCAGAGCTCAGACCCTGTGTGGGATCTGGAGTTCCATGTGTACCTTTACCTCACAGAGTTAGTTAGTCTATGTTTTGATGTCTAGCAGTCTGTTTCACTCTTAATACGCTCTCCCTATCTATACAATGAGCTACCTGACAAGACTTCACAAATAGGCAAAAAAAAGTGCAAGTGTCTGTGCTTGTGTGTCGGAAAATTATCTTAATCCCGCGAATATTCTCTTCATTAACTTTTTAAGCCAATTATCATCTAGTCTCACAATATCCCAAACAAATATACTCTTGGTCTAAAGTGCTCATAATTACTATTACTTAAATTCCCCAAAAATGGCTAGTGTCATTAGTAAGCCGAGTGAAAACTTTTTCCATGGTCAATCCAAGACTAAACCCGAGTCAATTCTGACAGGTAAATCCTATTTAAAAATATAATTTATTGGTTCTTGACTTTCCAGTTTCACAATTTGATCTAGTAAAGATTCTTTACTGAAGTTCAGTAACTGAACATGTCTATGAATTGTCGTGTGTCCGTATGTACACTCCTTTTGTTTCCCATATAATATCTAATCTACAATCAAAGATTTCCCCGATCAAAATGTGTTTTTCTTCAGTACTTTCTAAGACATTGTGACAAAAAATAGAACTGGTTGCGTGACAAACGGAAGTCTCCTACTATGATTTCTTTTACCTGAATAAATCTTTATAACATGTATTTATCACACGAGTCAAAATAAGCAAAATGATTATCTTGACCAAGTTTTATCATAATAACATAAACAGGAAGAGACTTTTTTTGAGAACCCATTTAATGTGACACACATCCAATTGTATTAGGTATTATTTTGAATGATTATGACAATTGACTTATGATAATAATGTTTAACATTTTCAGAGGAGCAGTTACTAAAGAAAGAAGTGGTCACACCTGATGATGTTTTAAGGCTGAATAAAGTGACAGAAAGTAAGTGAATTTTTCCCTTGTTTCCTTCCAATTCAAATTATGCATGGGGCTTTCTCTCCTTTCTCTTTTCGGGACATGTGAAACACGACCACTTTTTTTTTACTCCAGCTGCGTGACATTGACATCATGGTACATATTTTAATGGGGTTGGGACAAAAGTTTCTCCCATTCAAAAGAAAAAAAAGTATTCCAAGTGATGACATTTACTCCATCCACACATTACTTATTACAGTTACAGTCTTTTACCTCCCAGGTAGCTAGGGAAGGAGATTATTGTATTGTACAGGGAATCATTATTTTTTACGGGGAGAACCACTTGTACCCTTTTCCAATGACCTCCTGGAACTCAGTCTGTACTGTACGGTGAGTGTGACAGGTGAAAGGTACGTATTAATAAATGTTAGAAAAATATCCAATCTAGAGT
>WJFB01003713.1:0-12235 GCA_009870185.1 Pygmarrhopalites habei | reverse complement strand
CCCCCCCCCCCCCCCTTCAGTTTCCAGCTCATCTTACACAGTACTTACACTGTGGACTGGGGGGAAGTCCAATGTGTATAACATTATTCTAGGACAAAGTACAACTTCTTTGCTTTTTCCTCCGTAAATATACCACACCGCGAGATAGTTTCCCTTTCCGGGATCTCAGTCACTTTCCTTCGAGACTCTCAAAGAGAAAGAGAGTGGAAGGAACTGACGAACCAAACAAAACATTCTAGTGAAACTCTACATACTACAAGGGGGAGGTATAACAACAACAACAGCAAACACAGAGAAAGAGAGGAAGAGGTAGCGGTCCTACTAAATATGAAACCTCAATTATGATTGCTCTATTTTCTTTACCAGTAGAAAATCGTTTCCATGCTCTCATTCTTCTTGAAAGAATATCGTCTCTACGTATTATTCTATCAAGATGATCACTTCAACCAGGGTATTATCGAATTACATGGAATGCAATGAAAACAAACTTACATATGTAGATCTACATCCATCTCTCGCCGTTGTATACTTTACTATGTTTTTTTATTCAAGAAAATACACCTTTCCTCATGTGCGGAATGTGACTGGCAGTGGAAAGGGGCCCACATAAATTGTACAAAATCTACCATCATAAAATATAAACCATCAAAATATAATCATGTGTATTGTGTGTGTAGTGTCACACATGTACATCTTTTCACCATATAACATTGTAATAACATTAAACGATTTCTTTTTTGGTTGTCCTTGTTTACATAATAATATGTAATACATACTTATACACAATCTTTTTATGTTGTGTGGAGGGATGTGTTGTGTGTGTGTGAGTACATAGAACATGTGTAATAGGGAAATGAATCGATGCTAAAGGGATTTTTCTTGGATACATAACTTTCCTGTAAAGACAGCATACATAATTCATCTTAATTCAATATCCTTGTTGATGATGATTGATGTTCATAAAACTGTATTACGTATTGCGTACACATATTTATAGAGTCTCACTATCCCCTTTTTCTATTTTTGGTCTAAATGATTTACATGGAAGTTAAATTATTACCCCGTTTCACCATACACAGTCTCACTGTGTGAGACAAGAAAAAAAAGTGATGCATATAAAATAATACAACATCAAAAAAATGACTACCCCTTCCCTGATGTTTGTTTGTATCGTCATAATATTTATAACATTTTCCAAAAATATCTTCAATAGTAGATAAAATTTTGTGAATAAAACAAAAACCGAACTTGTATCTCTGCAGCATTATTATTTTAGCAACATTATTATTGGACATACTATTCTATTTAGAATTATCTCCAAATCACAAATAATTTGTCTTCTTTTGTGAAAAATGTTTTGTTAAATTTGCAATCTTCCAGACAATTGCGAATACGACTTATTTAACGTATTAATAGTTTCCGATCTCGATAGTCATGTTTAGATTCGATAAACATGTAAGCATCCACGTATTAAAAAAATAACGACAATTATAGGTAGATATAAGAAATATAAATATACCTAGTAGCACTTGTGTGTTTGTGTGCATAGACAATGGACAATGAAAAATGGTTCTTTCTACTTCATGTATTATGTAGTAACGTACCATACATAAAATAGGAGGAGAGAAAGAATTACGACAGGCTAAAAGTTCCATTCCCGAAACAGTGAAGGCTTCCAGTTACCCAAGTTCCCACAAAAAACATTGCTTCTTTTTTGTAGAGAAAAAAAATCTACTTTTTCTGTAGGTCAAAATACGTATTACAAAGTTGTAGGGTTTTTTCCCAGCCCAACGATTTCTTTTGACTTGACACCATGTTCATGATTGTAGGGAAAAACTCTGACATCATATTACTCGCTGGTAAAATCATGAGCGAAACAGCTGTTTCCGTTAATCCTGGTGGGATCCTTGGCCACTAGATAAAATGAAACATTTCAAGATATATAAGCAGATAAAATATTTTTCATAAAAATACTAATTTGAATACGAAAATCATTTTAGTAAAATGAATTTTGGGCTATAATAGTCCACCCCCCGTCCCTCAACTGTAAACTCAGAGGTTCAGAGTCTGGTCAATAATTAATTTAAATTGGTTAAATAAATTACCTTGCCAGCATCTTCCCACCAAACAGCTGGAGTCATTTGTTTAGCTACAATTGGATTGAGCAGGGATGTTGGGAAATAACTTGGATCTTCTCTTTCCAAAGCTGATTGAAAAACAACAAACATGGGATCCCTTTCCAAAAGAAATATTCGACCTACTTCTTGTACTTCTAAATCCATATGTTGTCCTTTAAATGAATAAATTATTAGCCTTTAGAGGATGAAATAAATTTCCAAATAAAAGGGAAAAGCATTAACAACATTCGAACATTCAAGTGAATCATTCTCCCATTTCATAAAAAACTCTCTGCCACTAGGTTTTTCCCTTCACACATTTTTGAAAAAAATTACCTCTATATACAGGATGTAGTAAATAGGCCGCGATTGCCATTGGTGTCACAGCATCACTAAAAGCTTCTCTAATTCTTTCTTTGTGCGAGGCAGATATATTTTCATCGTTCAGCAAAGTCAACCATAAATGGATTGCGTCAGCAATTGTTGACGTGTCATTTTTCAACTGTTTATAATAATAAAAAGAAAAATTATTATTATTGGCATTATGCAACTTCAAATTACCACCAATAGTTGTAGACTACAACTTGTAGTATACATTGTACAAGTTTACAAAACAAAAGATGTATTGTCGTGTCAGAAATGTTTCATTTACTTTTTTAAATGCCTCAGCAAGCGGCGTCAAAACAAAAACCAGTTGCTCAACTTGTACATATAAATCCTGATCCTCCAAAATGGCCTTGATGTCAAGGGGTACATGGAACGTACTCATGACCTCTATATACTTTTGAAAATTTGTATAGAAAGACTTGAGATTGTCCAATTGATTTTTCCAATCTTTATCCCCATTAGGACTCTGAATGTTGACCCCGTCCAATGCAGGAATGTTCACATTATCAGACAACATGGTAGAAAAATATTCTTGAACTTTGACCACAGCATTATTTATCTCTAGTTTGAGCAACTCTTGTCCCAAATCATGAAATAATTCTTTGTAACTGCTATACACGTGTAGAGTGGGATGACATGACTGGATTGTGTCTCGCATTGTCATGTCTGTAAGAATTCCAGACAATTTGCAGTTGTACATCTGCGTGGCACTCTCCATGGAACTTTCCAACAGTTTCAAACATGTCATGTGAGCCATTTGTGGTGTAATGTCTTCTTCTGCCACTTCAATCACATTTAAAAAGAAAGAACTTTTCCCATTGTGTAAGCAATGGATTATTGCACGACTATGATTATTTTCCTCCCGGGAGGTCGATTGGGATATTCCATTTCTTTTCTCTTTCTGAATGTTGGACCAACCATACTGGAGTAGTGTAACACATTTATTCTCAATATCCTTTGACATTCTTTGTTGAATTTCATTATACACTTCTTTCAAAATTGGCCCACTGACATCATCAATACACGGAGGTGTATAATTTCCACGACCATTCTTCGACAGCATATTGACAAATTTTATCAATTCTGGATCCTCCACTACATTGAATGGCAAGTTTGACCTAAATATGAATTTTCCCAACTGTATGTTCAACATTGAAGTCATTTCTCTTTTTGAACTGTTCACAGTTGTTGTAGTGGATAATGAACGTGTTGAGCCTGAGATTGGAATAAATAATAGGATTTTAGTTGGATGTCCAGTTCTTTACAATTCGTCTACAATAATCCTTTTATTTATGAATTCAGAATTCATATTTGTATTTTTAGAATTTTTACCATCCGCATTGGAAATTCCAGATGATCCACCCAAATTGATCCCGCACCACAATTCCAAGTGCTTTTTCATTTTCTCAATACTAGAACTGACAAGTTTTGAACATTTTTGACAAAACCATTCACCATTTCGCAATTCAAATTGTTGGCGAATCTCCTGAGATTCTTTCATTGAACTTTCATTGGACGCACGAAGACCAACTTTTCTCAATTCAGCAGCTATAAAAATACAACAATAAAAATGACACGTGCGAATACAATTTTGTAGGACAGATTTATATCTCATGATACTAAATTACAAACCAATAAACGCTGGTGAATTAATACAGGATGTGGCCAAATGAGATGCTAACCTGAAATTGGAAACACAAAAATGCATTCATTTAAAAAATAACATTTACTGCTCATCAGTAATAAAGAGATCATTTTCACTTTGACTCTTACCGATGAGCCTTTGAACTGACTCGCTTGGAACATTTCTTACAATAAAATAACCCTTGTCTCTCATCATAATGAGACCAAACATCCGATTTTAATCTACCCCCATGGTTCTTCCCTCCAGTTTTCTTATGATTTTTGACAGTTGTTTTCACATTAGCATTTGGTCGAGGTGTAGATTCAGTTGACGAAGATTCTTCAGAAACTGGATTGTTCATATCTGAATTGTTGGTACCGAAAATGAGTATTAACTATACACTTTGGAAATATGTCACTTTTGTTTACATAATATTATATTATAAAATTTACCACGACATGAGTCAGTTCTTGAAATAGAATCAGTATCCTTTGTAATTTTGTACTCGGCCAACATTCGACATTTCTCAAAATGAGTTTTCATTCTTCCAGCCCTTGGACTCACGGACCTACTACAAATTGGACAGTACCATGTTCCATTTTCACATTTAAAGAGTGTCCTAACCTCATCTTGATGTCGGCCAACCGCCTTGCTTGTATTCTTCTCAGCAGCACGACTTGCTTTGCTTTTACGTTTAGTCATTTTTGACCTCTTTCCTCCTACATCATAATCCGAATCCGAGTCGTCGTCGTCAATATCAATGACTGAGGATGATGGAGGATTGCTTTTTTCTTCCTTTTGGGGTTGTTGATTAAGTGCTGGTACATCATAATGGACGGGTGGTGGTTGTCCATAACTGTATTGTTCTGTTAAACAAAAAAATTTAATTTTTAATGAAAAACAAATCCTCATCAAATATTGACGATGAAAGAACCATTGGTATCTTACCGTTCGGTAGACTCGGATGCGAATACTGATGTGGCTGCTGACTCAAACTACCATGGGGAATAAAATGTTGACTCGGGTGAGTGTACATTATCTCAGGTCACTCATGAAAGCACAAAGTATTCCACGACAACTTGTCCTTGTCCTGGACAAGATTTTGTCGAAAAATAATTCAAACCATGAATACCCGGGCTTCGGAAATCGGAGGGCAAATACAAATTAACCGTAATTTTTTTTTGCAAAAAAAGTAAAATGAGTGAATTCAAGACACCGTCAGTAATTCAGTTACCCAGTAAAAAAGAAAAGGTCGTGACAACACCATCACCAGATCAAAAGGATGCTGTACCGCCGGAGGATAGTAAACAAACAGGTGAAATAAAAATTTAGTTTATAAAAAATGAATTTGGAATGACAACTGATGCATTATTTTTAAAAATCTTTTTATCAGATACCACCACTCCAAGTAATGAAAAGGATTTGAGCGAAGTAAAACAACGTAGTGAAAAAAGGCATTTGGATAAAGATAAATACAATGCTATCATAGCCTCTTTAAAATATAGAGAACCTTTAGGAGCTTCAGGTAAATACAATGTAATTCATATGCCATATTTCTAAAAGAATTTTTTAGAGCAGGACTACTTAAATACTTTTATTAAAATTCTGTTTACAGAGGCCGATGACAGATATAGTCTAGAAGTTTTGAAAAATGGTTCCATCGTAGATCAAGTACGTTTTAAGGACAAGAGATTTTTTATAGTCGGCAGAATTCCAGCATGTGACATTATGGCCGAGAATCCTACAATTTCCCGGATGCATGCTGTATTACAATTTATTGACGGCAGTGCTTTAAAACCTTCTGAGGAAAAACCACAAGAGGATGAAGAAGTAGAAGTTGAAACTCAAGTCAGAGAAAAAGGCCTGTATCTGTATGATTTGAATTCAACACATGGCACTTTTTTAAATAAAAACAGAGTGTTTCCAAATAGGTTTGTGGTACATCTTAATATTACTATTATAAAGAACACACCTTGATTTATGAACCGCTATATGTCAATATACATTTGAATGCATTTTCAGGTTTTATCGTCTCCGAGTAGGACATGTGCTCAAATTTGGTAATTCAGGTAGACTCTATGTGGTTGGAGGACCACCAGATGATGAAGAGGAGGAAGATGAGAAAACCATCACAGAATTACAAAATGAACGATTAGCGAAAGAATTGGAGAGGAAAAGATTGGCTGCACAAATGGAAGCTTCATCTAGTGTAGAACCCAATGTTGAAGAAGAAGGAATTTCTTGGGGAATGCGTGAGTACATAATTATTTTCACTAAATTATTTAAATTGTACATACTATAAGGAATATATATTTAGTGACTGTATAATAATTAATAGCTGAGGACGCTGAGGAGGAGTCTGATCTACGAGAAAATCCATTTTCAATGGATTTTGAGAAGACTGAAAAAGACTTTGATGATCCCAAAAAGACATTACGTGGATGGTTTGAGAATGAAGGTTACGAATTGGACTACAATGTCAGAGAGAAAGCAGTCGGACATTACATCTGTCGAATCGAGTAAGAAACTTTTTACAATACATACTTTTCTCCTTACTACTACTGTTTATATCAATGTAAGTTTGTATCTATTCACAGTCTACCCATCGACGGTCAAGAAGGCAAAATTTTTGCTGAGGTTGACGTGAAAGGCAAGAAGAAGGAAGCTGTGCTTCAATGTGCCCTACAAGCCTGTAAAATCTTAGATAAATATGGAGTTTTACGAAAATCACATCGTGGTAAGTAAAAGATTCTCTCGTACTTGTACTTTATAGTTGCAACAGAGTTATTAATCCTTTATTTTAGGAGAATGAGTCTTAATGTGAATTTATTTTAAATTGCAGAGAGTAAAAGAAAACGAAAATTAAAAGATTGGGAGGAACAAGACTACTATTCAAGTGATGAAGATACTTTCTTAGATAGGACTGGAACAGTAGAGAAGAAACGAACTACTCGAATGTTGAAAGCAGGAAAAATTCAACAACAGACAGAAACTTATGATTCGC
Organism: Pygmarrhopalites habei; assembly: GCA_009870185.1. Taxonomy (NCBI): domain Eukaryota; kingdom Metazoa; phylum Arthropoda; class Collembola; order Symphypleona; family Arrhopalitidae; genus Pygmarrhopalites; species Pygmarrhopalites habei. The sequence continues at coordinate 5,103 of WJFB01003713.1, read as the reverse complement.
TGGTAATTCAATGTCACACAATATTATTATTATAGTTCTAGTATCAGTCAGAATACGGAAAGGTTATCGTTAATGATAATAATAATAACTGCATCTTTGTTTTTACGACTACTAGTTGGAGAAAGAGAAAGCTTTCCAAAAGGAAATTGATGAGTTGAAAGAGAAAATTAATAAAGTCGAATCAAAGGCTGATGAAGACAATGATGAAGTGGACCCACTAGATGCATATATGACAGATTTAAAGACTGGTGCATCAGATTTGAAAAAATTGAAAACCAAACTTCGTGAGGTGATGGCAGAACAGACTAAAAATAAACGATTACTGGAGATTGTCAAACCGGCACTTCCTCCAGTTCAAATAAACAAATAATTAAATATGAAAAAAAAAATGTCAAGTCTTTTAAAAATACATATTTTTTTTGTTAAATACAAATCAGCATTTATTAATTTTTCAAATTTTTTTTCAATTAAACAAAAAAAAGTTTCGTAAAATCATGCTATGTACTATTAGTAGGCATACATAGTTTCATTCAGATCATTAGACTGGAATTGGCGACTCATCCTCTTCAACTCCAATGTCCTCGAAAAGATCAGCTCTACTCTTTGGACAGTTCTCCATGATGATTTCTAGCATGTCCATACATTTACGTTTCCGGACACGCCAGTCTTTGATGTATCCCTCTCGTCTCTTACGAATGTCCCGTCTCTCTTGGACATCAACCACCACTGTCGTTTCAGAGAGTGTCTTGTATTTTGCTTGTAAATCTTCTACTTCCTCTGCAATCTGCAAAAAAAATAATTTAAAAAAATGCTTTGTTAGTGAATGAATAAAAAACAATATTTTATTAAAAATGTCAATGCTCTTCTTTCAGTCAACATGAATGAAGTAATGGTACCTTTGCAACTTGTTCTTGAGCTTGTTCAGTCGTCAAAGTAGATAGGAGACCCTTCAAATGATTCTGAGTTTCTTTGAGACGAGTCAGTTCATCCTGGACTGTTTGCTCCATTTCGTCGACCCGTGTCTGCATTGCCCTTAGTTCATCAGGACTTGCCTCTTTGAAATTACTTTGATCAACTAAGTAAACTTTTTGTTTACCATACACCTTTTCTCTAACTTTTTCATTCTGCAAAATTTAAATAATGATGACAATTTTCATGAAATAACATTTCATATTGGACAAGACTTGTCTTACACATTTATGCACATGCAACTAGTACATGGAATAGAAAATTACCTGCACTAACGAGTCAACGGCCTTTTGACATGCAGCCTTCCCAAGTTGAAGATTTGCCGTAATGTCATTGACACTGTAAGGTCGGTTCTGGGTTGTCAAGTACTGAAGAACCGTGGTATCCACGGAATCCTTACTTTTACTCATTGTCACGCCGGAATGGCCAACAGCAAACTAGAGAACCGAAAAAAATTTTACACAGGAAAAAAACGAAATCTTTTGGATACCGCGTTAGGACAAGGATACCTGCGTTGGTAAGATTCTGCACGAATAAGGGAAAACAACAAGGATTGTTTTTTATCATCCAGCCTTTATTGAAAAGATTGCAAAATATACTGCATGTATTAATATGTATTAGTTTTTCATGACAAAAGTGAACACCCAAGATAGGGATGTTGATTCATATCCTTAGCAAACATCAATTATCTCACTCTCTCCTAGACCCTCTTTCATTTTAAATATTTATCTTTTTATCTCACAGATAAAACAATCCTAAAGTTGCGCAAAATGCGATATACTTAACTTCTGCGATACATGAACACAATGCGATAGCATAGACCAAAAAGCAACGAAAAACAAACGTCCCATTCGGGCTCCCATAAACTACGTACTGTGTGGACTAGGGATGCACAAAATCGAGAAAACTCAGACCCAACCCAATGTTGATGATCCCCAAACCCAACCCGACCCGCCTTGCATACGATTTTCAAAACCCGGCCCAATCCGTGTCGGGTTTGGGTCTGCCCAATCAGACCCCAACTTGACCCAATCAATTTTTTGCACATATAGATTAGTTCAGTTTGCAATGTAAAAAAGATACTTTAATTAATTATTAATTTTCTTTCAGTTTTTGTTATATATAGAATATAGAATAATTTATTGAGTGTTTCATTGAACTGGCCAAAGGCCTACAACACCATGTAAAACATACAAATGACGAAATCAATTCGAGATACAATATGACATGATCAAAGATTTTCAAAATACTATGAAAATTTTGTAAATTAAATTACAGTTCTCAATATTACTATTACGAACAAAAGTGTTCCTGAAAAGAGAGTAAATTGGGCACTTGATGAGGAGATGCAATAAGTTCTTAAGTTAAGTATTCCAATGAGCTTTTGTTATATGACAACATTAGAAATTCAACAATCAAATTTCGAAATAAACATTGACATGTCAATTGTTGACCCTCCCATTCGACCACTAGCAGAAAATAATCTTTCGCTATCTGTTGACGAAGCCGGGTAAAAAGAATCTTCCTAGCAGTTTTACTTAATCCAGTCAGTTTTTTCTCGTTGTTTTTCCAAAATTTAAGGATGTCATCTAATATTGACAAGAAGTTATCAATTTTTCTTCTAAAACATTTATTGAAAAATTTTTTTACATTTTAAATTTTCAAATACCCGATTTTTTTGATTTCTCCAAGTAGTACTTAAGCTCATCATGTATGACCTCATTATCATCATCATCTTCATATCTGTCAAACGTTGACACACTTTTGTGGGTAGTTGGTTGATTTACGGTAGCATTATCCAAACTGACTTCCACTTCCATCATCTTCCTAGCCTCCGCATAAATTTGATTTCGTTTGTTCTCATCTTCGTCAAGTATCTTAAGCATATTGTACCTACAATTTGCAATTATATTTAACTTTCTGTCTAATGATTTATTAAGTAGAGATAATATTGTACGACAAATTTCAATTGAAAACTCAATATAAAATACATGGAATAATACCTGGGATCCAACATCAAAGCTATGTAATGAATGTCCTGGATTTTATACTTCATCTCAAAGTGAGTGAACATTTGACCAGCTGCAGCAACCATTTTCGGGTGAAATACTCCCTGATTGTCAATCATGATGGAACTAAGGTGATCCTTCAGTATATGACCCCACTAAGCTACTTTCTGAATGGTAGGCGTCCCAGTAGCACGGAGAGCGTTTGAACAATTTTTGAATGGTTCCAGAAGCTCCAGAACTTGATCAAGAAGTTTGTCATCTACATCACGTAAACGTGAAGATTGTTTGACACTTTTCTAGATTGTTTTGACTTGGTCAAAACTTGTTTTCACAGACTCGAGCATTGTAAACAGAGAGTTCCATCTTAGATCCATTTGTTGCTTTAAAGTGTTAGTCAAATCCTTATTGTGTCCTCCTCTTTTAAAATATTCCACTAACTTCACTGATACGATCATTATTTCCAACTTCTCGAATCCCAGTTCTTTTAATCTATTTTGTCCAAACAGAAACTTTACAACTAAATTCAAATTGTGACATGAGCAGGGGAGCCAGTGAGCAAAAATATTTTTAACATTTCCTCCGTTGTCAGTTACAAAGTATGAATCACTCATAATATCTTCAAAATCATCCGGAAATTGTTCTTGAACGACGTTGGATATTTGAGATTGAATTGACTTTTTACTTTCCGATTCCTCTCCCGTGATTTTTCTTACACATAATGATGACGTCTTTAATTGATAATCGTCAGAAATGACTGATATTGTGGACCCTAGATAGGAATATTGGATAAACTTATCTTTCCAAATGTCCAGGGTGTAGGCAGCATACTTTCTATACTCTTGGCTGAAATTATCATTTAACTTTTTTTTCAACCGGTCATACACAATAGGAAGATATTTTCTTTTTAATTCTCGTAATATTGGATAAACTTATCTTTCCATATGTCCAGGGTGTAGGCAGCATACTTTCTATACTCTTGGCTGAAATTATCATTTAACTTTTTTTTCAACCGGTCATACACAATAGGAAGATATTTTCTTTTTAATTCTCGTCTGTCAGCTAAAAATTCATTTGCTTTCTGTCTACCATAAGTAGCTCCTAGTTCAACTAGTTTTTCAGCAATCATGATGAATCCAGAATGGGACACAGTTGAAAATGGAGATAAGTCTTGAGCGAGACCATGGGCAACAATTTCGTTCGTTGACCTTGACGTACTGTTCTTTGGGGATTTCTCGGACAGAACTATTCTTAATTTGGGGTTGCGTCTAGTCATGTTTGTACTTGCAGCTCGAAGCATGAATCAACATTGACTTGGTCCCACTGGTTGTGGGAAATAGCTCATGACAATTTTGACAAGATGCAAATGGATTTTGATTACCATCGATCAGTATCACTTTAAAATGGACCCACACAGGTGAAACTCCTTTTTTCAACTAATTCCACTCGCTCGGGAAATTTTTTAATAATTGATTGAATTTGCTCCTTTTCCTCCTTTAAACTTTTCGTTGCCATTTTTAAAAATGCTTATAAATTATGAAAATTGTGAATTAGGAGTCTCCAGAGTATTGTAAGAGAGAAGTTGAATTTGTACTAAACATGGATAGGCTTCAGTGTTATGTTTTACAAAAAAAGTAATGTGTTCAAACGTGACACGAAACCGACTTTATGGAAATAATCTGCTGTAAAAATAGCTTATTTCATGTGAAATGAGCATATCCCAATTGAATACATAAAGCCTGTGTCTTTGTATGGGCAGTACACTATATTAGTATACTATATCGCTAAGCTTCAGGGGGTCTGGATTTTTCAATCCTAGGCCGTTTCCTGGAATCTGTTTTGAGTTTAAATTTGTCACTAAAGGTTGACAAAGGCTTGAAAAAACTCAGTAAAACGTTCTACGTTTGTACGGACAAAAAATTATAATTTGGATATGTGCAGTAATGTGCACATATAATTATCAAAAACGTTGCCCTAACCCGACCCAGACCCAACACAGTTGTCTGGTCCAAACCCCAACCCGGACCCGGGTTGGGTTGGGTCTATTTGTGCGTCCACACTGTGGACCGTACGAACATTTCACAATGAGAAAAAACTAGAATTTTTGTCAACTGGATTTTTTTGATAT